>VWZV01008357.1:6023-33118 GCA_013397155.1 Irena cyanogastra
TGGGTTTACAATAAACTGAAAAATAATTAAGGAACTTAAGGGAATAAGTTTTAGAAATCATAGCTTAAAATATAAATTTTGAAATTGGAAATAGAACTATTAATGCACTTAAGATGAAATAATAGACTCAGCAGACTTACTTAAAAACAATACTCAAAAGTAAATAAGGCAAGATTACAACTTACTTTCAATAAACAAGCTAATGCAAATATGTAAGACAATACAAGCAATAAAGAAAAGGCTCAAAAAGGCTTTGAGCAACTCAGATGTTTAAGACAGTCACTTCAGATTTCGGATAGTTGTGGAAAAAATTCTGCTGCTGCTGCTGCTAACTTCTACAAGCTTTGGATGACACACAGTGATTTCTTGAATGTTCATTGTCCACTTCGGATGTCGGAGCGATCTTGCAAGGATGCGCGGTGGTAGTGCTGCATTCCAAGGAGCTATCTGAGCTCCCAGCAGGAAAAGGGGTCCAGGCGCTGCTATCTTTGATGAAGGGCATGAATGATGGGTTCTGGTGGGCAGCCTCTGCCTCCGCCCTTTTCAGACTGGATGTCGCCTGAAACAAGACTCTTGCGACCCCTAGGGGTGGAGCTTTCAGGGGGAGAAGTGGAGCCAGAGGCAGGGTTGTGAGCAGGAGCAGGGCTCTGGAAAAGGAAGGAGCTGGGCAAGGCGGGAGGAGGAGGGGTATGGGAAAGAGAAACACAAGGGAGGGGCCACGCCACGTGGCCATTTCCATCTTGTATTCTCTGGAAACTATTAGGGAAAAGAGGGAACAAATCACTTTGGAACCCATTTTTTGAATAGTCTGCTGGGGAAGAGGGAACAGATTGGGTTATCAGGAAAGGGATCCTGGCAGTGGAGCCCTCGTTGCTAGGACAAAGGTACTGGGGATAGTGGAGTGTGCTCCTGTGGCAAATCTTGTCGAACTGCTCCCGTCGACTCACCCAGTGCAGGGGAAAATGGGGTAGGAGCAGAGGGTGAGGGAAAAGGGGTTTCAGGGAGAACTGGGGAAAACTTAGATGTAAACTTTTTTAATGTCCCTTTAGAAAACTTTTCCCCCCNGCCACTACACTCAGTAGCAGCCCCTCGTCAGTGAATCGGCCGACACAATTTGGGAGTTCAGTCTGCTGCAGATGTTCTTGCCGGAGCTCTGCCATCCCAGGCGGAAAGGGAACGGTTGCTCCACGATGAAAAAAGGACGATGGAGTGGTTCCTGAGCTCCGCGTTGGAAGCGCCAGCTAAAGCCGGGGTTCAGTTGCAATTCCAGGAATCCAGTCAGCTCTTGCCCCGACCCAGCTTTAATGGGTACTTTTCCGTACCTTCTCTGGTTTCATGGGTCTTCACCTTGGCAGAAGCGTGGCAGTGACGAGGAAGGAAGAGAGGACTTTTGCGGGGATAACTTTGGTTTATTTTCCAGAGTAGAAGCCGCCACAAAAGTGAGGTCTCCCCTCCATGCAGCACCTTGAAAACAGGGGTAGGGAAAGGGGAGGGGAACAGGCATGAGGCCAATCAAGCATAGGGGTGGGAGAAACTGAGAGCCTGGCAAATCACTCGACAGCTTCCCTGGAGTTTACCAGACACCAGGGCAAGGCTGCCGAGAGACAGCAATACTCCAAGCCTGCGAGGAACACAGCCAGGACCCAGGGGAAACCTGATAAAACCCAATGACACACTACAACACTGGTGAGAAAAATTTTACAAATATCCAACCAAAACTTCCTCTGGCACAACTTGAGGCCATTTCCTCTTGTCCTGTCGCTGGTTTTCTGGGAGAAGAGACCTAAACCCACCTGGCTACAACCTCCGTTAAGGCATCTGTAGAGAGTGACAGGGTTCCATTTGAGCCTCCTTTTCTCCAGGCTGAGACCTCTGCAGCTCCCTCAGCTGCTTCTCATCAGACTTGTGCTCCAGACCCTTCCTCAATTCCATGGAACTTCTCTGGTCTCACTGCAGCACCTCAATGTCTTTTGGGTCATGAGATGCTCAAAAGTGAACGTAGCACTCAAGGTGTGGCCCAGTACAGGGGAACAATCTCTGTCCTATTTTTGCTGGCCACACTCTTGCTGTCCCAAGCCGGGATCCCACTGGCTTTCTTGGCCACGTGGGCCCATGCTGGTTCATGGTCAGCCACTGTCAACCAGCACCTCCAGGCCCTTTCCCACTAGGAAAAGAGAAATCTCACCAGTTTCACCAAAGAGAAAGCTTTCCAGTCACTTTCCCCTGCCTATAGCACTGCAGGGGGTTGTTGTGACTCAAGGGCAGAACCTGCACTGAGCGTTGACTCTGAAACACATGGTTTTTATACTGGACCTTGGGAGTTGCCTACTGCCTTCTAACACATTGTAAGATGGAGGACAAAAAAGAGACAAGATTTAATATAATAGCATTTTTGTATGGATTTAATTTTTCAGACTATTTTATCATGCAAAGTGATATCCCAAATTCCTTGTCATAATTTCCTTTTTTTAATATGCCATATATACAAGATGCCAGTTTGCTCCTTTCTAATTTTTCCTGGTAATATTTCTATATAACTTATCAGAAGTTAGGGAGGAATGCCATTACAAAGAGAATTAGTCATATGTTTCTATAGAGAGTTATAATTTTAAACAGAAAATTTTAGCTGAGAATTCAGAATTCATGTTCAATCTACATGTTGCTGTTTGGATATGTTGTTGTTTACTCCGAGGTTGAGTAGCATCTGAATGAAGGTATTGAAGGAAGAAACATGGAAATTATGATCAACTGCTTATAATTATAAGGCTTCTCAAGGGTTATTTTTCTAAATTATGAAGTAATTTACCCTATGTATGCTTTGTTTGAAGGACTGTGAAAAACCAACAGTTTGCTTTACCATGGGTCCTACTATTTTAGGCAGTCAAAGTCCTCTGAAAAAACAGGGAAACAGAGCCTCTCTCTTTTTCTCTGCTCTGAGAAAAAGAGCAGAGTTTCTGGAGTCTTAGCAGGGGTGGTGTACTGATCGTGTACCCACAAGAAATCACCCACCCAGAAAATACTGAAAATAAAGAGGAAAGGAATATTTCCTAAGAGGCTGAGGGGAATTGTGTGAAGATTGTGTAGTTGACAATACCATCAATTGCTACTGGAAGGGAGCATAAGACCAGTAATGAAGATTACAAGATTAGAAAGTACAGAGGGAATAGGGAGTTCACCTATACTAATTTAGCATCTCTTCCTGATAGTCTGTGTTTTAAAATTGTCTTGTGTTTAGGAATTAACCTTTTAAGAAAATCGTGCTTGAATAGTAGCACTAATAAGAATGCTCACAGGAAGACAAATTCAGGCAGTGTCACCTGAAAGCTCAGCTCAGCCAAGGCTCTCATACAAGAGACTTAGCTTCTGGCTTACTGTTGCTGTAATTTACTAACTGAAAAATTACTTTCTCCTAGTCAGAAGCTGGAAGAAATAACACAATAAAATTTATTTACCCTATGAAGAGGCAGTTTACATCATATTTGTTCTGTTTGCCAAACATGGAAAGATAGAGCTGTACAAAAGACAGTTAAGTCTTTTATGACTTAGCCTTATTCTAGGGGTAATTAGTTAAAATACCTTAATCTAGGGGTAATTTCTCAGTATGCACTATAAACCTTCAGATCATTTTCATCCAGTATGGTCTCCTATTGCGAAAGTTTTTATAGCTGTGAGAGTCTTAGCTGCACAGTCGCACCTATTTCTTCTGACAAAGACAAACAGACTAACTGCTGTTTCTGAGAAACCTCTATAGCCGTGCTGGCAGCTGGAGTGAGGCTACGTAGCTGAGCTTGGATAGTTCTTCAGCTAATGTTAACATCAGTCTTCCTTTACAAATTCCTATCAATAGCTGTGGAAGAGACAGGCATCAGCAAGACCTTTTCTCTTCCAACTTGCTGAATGGCAACAGATTTCTCCAGCCTACTGGATTACGAAGTGTTATACTAGATTATAGTTTTGTTAGCAAGGAGAAGTATCTGTCTCTCCTATACAGTTTCTCTATCCTGTTTTTGGCATCACAGGATGTTAGGCTTCAGGAAGACCCTTCCTTTCCACCTCCCAGGCATTTGGATTTCCTCTGGTCTTGCTCTTTGACAGTCAGTGACCCCAGACTGTTCCACTAGTCTTCTTTTTTTTTTTTTTAATTAAAGAAAATAATTTTAAAGTCTCTTCTACTTATTTGACTGTATCCAGTTAGTTTAAAGAAACCTTATGCTTCACCACTGCCTCCCTGGAGTTCCTGATTTTTGGAAAACAGGTCCAACCATGCTCTCCATTAGTAAGTGGTCCCACTCCTTTGCTCAAAATACTGGGTTTAGCCAATAAATGCAAATAGTCAGCCAGAGACAGACATACAGCCCTTGCACAGAAGCACCTTGGCTCAGCCTCACTCCTGGATGACTTAATTTCCTGGGTGACAGAGATTAATACTGCTTTATACCAGAGTACAGTTTCAGAAGCACTGAGTTTAATTTACAGTATAAAACTTTTCTGTGGCTACAATATGTGGAAAAATCTCATGCTATCCTCACATTGCCCAAAGAAGAAAAAAACTACTTACTTTTCTCTGTCAGGTACTCAGGTGGTGGAGGCACAGGTAAGCATTCTGATAATTGCAAAGTCACTCTTTATGAATACTCAGAGACTTAAATTATAGTTTCAATTACAGAATTAGCGAATAGACAAACAACAAGATAGAAATAGTTTTAAAAGTCTTTGTCAAAAGACTGTAAGTCTTCAAAGTCATGCCAGGCCACAGCTCACAGGTGTCACACTGAAGTTAAGGTTGCACCAATATGCCTAATCTCTTCTCTGTTGTGTAACGTGTCTGATATGGGCCTATCCCTCTTCTGGGCATGTTGCAAAATACATGTGTTCATTAATGTTTCTTTGGAGAGTAATGGGAAAATTCTTCCTGAAGTGATGTGGGACAGCAACAAATCTTTCGTAACTGAGAGTAAGATATTTTCAGATCAGAGGACTTGATATTATTATTAACTATATGTTAGATACCTAGAAACTTTTCTAGGCAATCTTTCCACCTTAACTGCCATTTAAATTTAAAGGAATACAAGTTCTGCAAATCTTGACAGGCAAGCTGCTCTTTCTGCATCTCAGTTTTCTCCTCAAGGATACTCCTAATCGATTCAAGATCTTTTCAACTGCAAATGTCTAAGTAAACAAAAGACAAATAGGGACATACACACAATCTTCTTGGTGAGGGAGGATGAAAGGCTTACCATGGCTTGCAAGCTGAGATAGAAAAACCTGTCTGTTTATGGAATTTGTTCCATCTCTGTGAAGAAGCACAGAGACTGATGACCTGACACCACTTGTATGACTAACAATCCAGCTATGTAGACAAAGAAAGGTGGAATTCAAGCCTAATCAAAGCATTTCTTCAAGACACAGCACAGCTGTGTTCACAGCTTTATATCAATTGAACTGACCAGACAGTGCATGTTTCAAGATGAACCTCATGGAAGGTGTTGGAAGTGCTCAAATTGTCTTAATGGGCTTTGGAGTACGACCTTTATGTTGTTCGAAGGCACTTCCACAAGACATATCAATGACATCAGGAGCCACCTGATGTTGCAGTCAGTTTAGCTGTTAATAAAGTCCAGGTCAGGGAAGCAAAAAGGATCTTAGCATAGTATCCAGAGATGTTTTATTCTGCCGTGCAGTAAGATGTTCAAGGTCACAAGCCAGGCACTCCGGGCCAAGTCAGGCTTCTCATATCTCGAGAGGTCGGGGCTGAAAAGGGGCAAGGGGGCAGTACAAAGCTGAGGGCCAATGGGGGAATACAGAGGGAATGGTTGAGGTACAGAGGAGCAAGGGGAAAGGGCCAATGGGGAATAACAGCTTTTAAGGGAAGCTTCTTGTGTATCCCAGCCCAGGGAATACCTCTCAGGGTCTGCACAGCCTGACCACTGCTGTGGGCAGACAAAATGTGCTTTGCCTAGCAGCATCCTAGGCATTTCCCTTATGCATCTGACAGTTTTGCTGCACAGACCCCAGTAGTCCAAACCATGCCCTGAACGCAGGATCTGTCTTTTTGTCTGTTAATCCCTGATCCTGGTGCATGGGTTTCACAAAGCAAAAAATGGCAAAGCAGTTAAAGAGTAATTTTTGAATCCTTCAACTCCTGGTGAGTGGAGAAGGACTGAATCCTTCTCCTCCTTGCATCTCTCCTTACTGCTCTCACTCCCAGCTCCTGGGTGAGGAGCAGGAGCTCCTTTTCCTCTACAGGAGCAGGTACTTACCAAAGTTGGGAAGACCACGACAGGTCTTGTGACACAAATTCATTGTTTGTGTGATCAATCAAGAACTCTTCTCTCTGTGTATTGTTGTGTTAGGAACTGCATTTTTATAGACATGTGGCGGCAGCTCCCGTCAGATAGAGTAGCTGTAAAAACTGCTAGTGTTGCATTGCTGGCCTCAGTTCACAAGGTTTTGGTGAAAATGTAGTTCACATTATCTTCCTTCTACATCTTGGAAGCAAAGATATGTGACTGTGTCGTACAAATGGTTCTTTATGACCTCAAATCTCTGAATTCAGAGATGGAAACTGCTGTTTCGTTTTGATATTTTTTATGAGATGACAGTATCTTATCTCTTCAATGAAACCTGTGGTGTATTTGAAGAAACTCTGATAATCATTCATAATTATATGTGAGTACGCAGTTAAACACTACATGGTTTTTTCAATATTTTCCATTATTTACTAAGTTTAAGATGAATTAAGTGTGTAGTTTTGGTTAAATACCTAATTGTGTTATAGTTTATGATAGGGATGTTCAGGATGTTCACCTGATTGTATTACTTTGGGTCATGAAACAGAACAATCAGCTAACAGCTTTAATTACTGTCTCTGTAAGCCAAACTTGAGAGCCTGTATTTCCTCAGGACAAAGCTAGGACACAGCACAGAACTATTTTGACTTACAGGCACTGCAGTGGCTTTTTTCCTCTGTCCTGTGATATGCATGGAGAGGTGACATGACCTGACAAGTTTCTATACAAAAAAAAATAGACAGAGGTGACACTAAAAAATATGTCCAAGTTGGGAAGGCCATGTCACCAGAGATGTGTCAATAAAGATGAAGAAAAGAGAGTGAAGGAGGTCTAAAAGAAGATGACAAGACTCTCCTTTTCAAATATGTCCAATTTCAGAAAGTGGTAGCATATGTTGATGAGAGATCTTGAAGGAGGAAGTCTAGTGGAAATCCAAAGAGGTAACTCTTTTCTACTATGACCATCTTTTAACATCTTCAGGTAGAGTAGGATGGGAGCTGGCATTGCCAGCTCACTTATTTACCATGCAGTTTATCAAGTGTAGTCATGGAAAATACTTCCACCAGGTTGCTGGCACTAGAGGGGTCGTCGGGCTACCCAAAGTACTGTGAGGGCTCAGTCCCAAACTGTGGACTGCCTATAACATGGAAACACAGAAATTTTTGTCAGTGAATGTATCCACATGTTGATTTTCTTTGCTGTATAGAGGTGCACATAGCTTGGCAGCTGGAATTTTGGTTCTTCGGGAACAGAGTTTTACTTCTTGGTTTTTCATTAAGAGAAGTTGGATTCTTACTGTGCTACCAGGTTTGTCTCCCTTTGTTTCCCATTGCCTGCAGCAGAAAACCACTTCTCCCAAACGACAGATACACATGAAACTGAACTTTCACAGTCTAGCTGTCTGACATTCCTGTGTCAGAAACTGATGTTGTGGAGCTGGCATCAAACAACCAAGTATGCCATTCATAATGACATCTGCTCCAGAGCAAAGTTTAGTCTTTCAGTTACACTGTCTTGCTTTGTTTCTGTGCAGACACCACACCTGAAGTATCACCTGCTCCTGGTCCATCCTCTTCCGGGAGGGAGAAGTGGGAGGAGTCCGTCCTCATTCTGGGACACTTGGAACAGCACTTTTGAGATATTCTGTCCCACACCCTGCCTGAGTAAGCACTTTTGAGGTCCCTCCAGCTGCCAAGCAGCAGTGTACACACATCAGCACTGTGTGACCTCTGCCTTACTATCAGTGTCAGGAAACACTTCTCTTTCTGGACATGCTGTACAGCTGTAACAGAAAATACTCCTTCTGAAAACAGTCCTTAAATGCTCTTAGAGAGGATTTTCTCTCCCTCCAATTATTATTGAGTACCTACAGGGAATAACTTCCTAAATTTTTTAAAGTAAAATGGTTTAAGTGACCCCCTTCAGATTAAAAAACAGACCTAATCTGGCATCATCTCAGATGACTTTTTGTGTCTTGTGGTAAATAGATTTTCACATAATCCTGCACTGACCTCATTCATGTGACAAAATGCACCTTTCAGACGTGATAACAAGGTTTAAGTGCTTCGCTTCCCTTGTACTTGTGACATCCTCTGTCCATTAAAAATTTGTCCTTATTCTTGGCAAATACAAATGCATCTGTCAAGGAAGACCCCTTTAGTGCTCTACAGCTGGTAAAGCTACTTTTGTTATGTAGACAAGCCTTCTTCTTCTTGTTGTTGTTGTTTTTTAATCTACACATATTAAAACTTGTAAGTGTCTCAGGCTTTTGTTTTCCCAAACAGCTTTAAGATGTGGTCTCCAATTTTTCACCTTTTGTTTTTAAAAATGGATCTAAGAATGTGTGAACATGAGGGAACATCTCACACATGGGAGGAAAAACGCAAAATAATCTTTCTGCATATCACCTTTTGAGAACAAGGGATTTTGCATTTTTTTTCTGATAGCCTCAAGATAAGAATTACTGTAGATGCTCAACAAGGTTATTGATTTTCAAAAGAAGCTCCACTCTCCTGGTGGCTGCAAGCATTGACCCATGATCCATGACTTCGCATTTGACTTGCCTGTGCTAGAAAATGTTTTGCCTGACACAAGTCAAAACTAGAATACACTCTGTGACTTCCATATAACTAGTGTTATTTCTCTCTTCTCCAAACAATCTTAGTTGCCAGTTGTGGGGTGTTTTCTTTAGCTTCAAATAGTTAATATAATATTGGAAAGGACAGAGCCATCAACTGAACAATAAGACTCCTGTCAGAAAAACACTTCCTTTGAGAGTTTTTAATCTGACACCAATTTTTGAGGTCTACTGGTTGACCAGTTCCTAAGTCAGTACAGCATGTGTTGTATTGATAACCTCATAGTCTTCAGTCAGACTGTCAGGCATTGCTACATCAAACTGACCTGTGCAGGACTATGCAGTTACTCTTATCAGTCAATCCAGATATCTTATAAAAAATACATATTTTTTTAATTAAACTTATTTTCCATAAAACTGTTACTTGGCACTCCTTGTGCTGCCAATCCTACAACTTCTTCTTAATTAATAATACACCAGTTTTTCACTGTGCTGTGTCAGATTAATCATTAATTATTTAATTTTTCCTGTGTAACTTGATGTCATCAAAAAAATTTAGGACTATTCATAGAGACAGAAACTTTATCATGAGTGATTCAGGACTGTTCTTGGTACTTTTGTTGAGTACAAGAAGGGTTATTACTGGCGGTTATACACGTCTTTTAAGAAATGTAAAGTAATTGTCATCCACAAACACCCAAGACCTTGCTGACAAATGATCCTGACTAGCATCAATAATGCACATAATATAATTTTTAAAATTATCACAGGAAAAGCATTGCATTTTGTAATATCCACTCTCCCTCTATTTGCAGCCAGTGTCATCTTTGTTCTGAGACTGAAAAGATCCAAAAGTCTATGTGCAAATTCAAATAGTTTTCCAAAAACAGAATCAATTTTTGGTTATATAAAATGACACTGTCCTAGAAAATTACTCATTTCAAAATGTATCGTGAGTGAGATTTCTTGGTGTGTCTTTGTTGACACAGTAGACAATAAATACTGTCCCTAAAGCAGAGCAGACAAGACAAATGTAGACTTAATTAGTTGGGATGTATGAAAGTGAGGAGGGAGACAGTGAGCAATTCACCAAAGAACCCCAGTACTTTGTGTAAGAGAACAGAAGGGTGATCAAAGGACAGGTGCTTGTCATCTGTTTGAGACACAAAAGCTGCATAACCACTGCCTTCCAGACAAGCTGTGGGCAACAGGAAAGAAAACCCATGCTGAATGCTAAACATGTGATATATTTTCCTAGCAGTAGAAAATGTGAGAATCAGTGCTTGGACAACTCAGCAGGGAGAGTTGCTGCTGTTGCCATTGTATGGCTATAATATGGTGGGAAGTATTGAGAAGCTGCTTTTGTCACCAGCACAATAAACTGAGGGAAGAAAAGTTTTATAGGGACATTTCAACGGTTAGTCTTGATCCAAAAACCCAATCAATAGTACTATCTGAAAGGAATGAAAAATGCAAACACACATTGGAGGGAAACAAGGGTTGTCATACACTGTATCCCTATTTTGGCAGCAGAGTGGAGGGGATTTGCAAACAAACCAAGATCTCACATGAGGTTGCTTGTCACAAACAAAGCAGTAATGGTATTAGAGAAGATGTGTGATACATACTTGACTGAATCATTTCTTTCTGTTGCTGAAGGGAATCAGTGTCCACAGCTCAGTCTGTGGAGTCTCAGAACCACCCCTCCTTGTAATTATCATCATTGACAGAATCCCTGAAAATGTCAGAGACAAACCAGGCTCTGCCATTCTGTCCCTCCAAATCACACGCATAGGTGCGTCATGTAACAACGCTAAATTTCATGACTGAAGGGAGATCACTGTCCTGTTGCCAAGAATGAAAAACTCCTGTGGCCAAGAATGAAACAATTCCAAATAGAAATTAAGGACTCTTCAAGAATTTCTAGACAACTCAGTCCTTCACACTAGTCTCAATTTAAAACAGTGAGGTCAGACCAAAAGCACAATGTATGTAGCAGGAAATGTGTATAATAATGAAAAGATGCCTATATGTGCAAAGGGTAAGTTTTCTTCATTTTTCTATTCACTAAAGAGGGAACAAAACTATTTGTTTAACTCAGCACTGTCTTCCAGTAGTGCTGTCTATACTGCAATCCTTTAATTACTTCTTCAGGGGAAATTGTTAATATTATAATAACTATTTGACTGTCTGGTCTTTCCCATTTGAGAGCACAGAATTCAAGCAGACTTCTGTTCTTCTCACTGTTGTTTTCTTAATCACATTCTTCCAGTTTTAAAAGGTGATTTGTTTTTAAGGGAAAGTAAGGGAGACAAGTAGCCACTTCTAGGAAATTAGAAGGATTTTGTTTGTCAAAAATAGAATTTCAAAGAAAGAAGAACTTACTTTTTCTAAAAGGCAGGTGCTTGTTTTTGTTAATTTCTTCCAAAAAATTGATAGATACTATTTTATCCTATGCAGCCAAAAAAATTTATTGAAATACTCAGTTGTACTACAAAGAGGGAATACTTGCTGCTTTCTGGCCTACCCAATATTTGTCAATATGAACTGTATCAAGGATAAGAGAGTAGAAAAAATAACATAATTTTACTTGTGTTTGAAACAGTTGCTTCTTCCACCTAAGCTAATTCCATCAACAAAAGTATTCTTCTCTTCACTTCTGAAATAAGGTGTTATGAGTCTGTCTGGCAGATTCTCACTCTCTTACTGAGATCAACACAGAGATAAACTACTGCTTTCATCCACTTCACAAAATCACAAAATACATAACCTGAATTTTTAAGAGTGTGCTTAATAATTTTTAAATCTCGTAAATGTTTGCAAAATGCTTGTATTAACTGAAATCATTACAGTTATGGTCTGTCTGTGCTTCTCAATTCTAGTCCAGTGTTGTGGATTGTATTACTAGGAACGATGCTCCTTTTTTTCTTTTGGGAGATTTAGTGGAAGTCTTGTAATTGCCTATGCCCCAAGTCAAGAGCCTTCACTGCATTAAGAGAAAAGTGATCTTAAAAGATCACCTCTAAGTCAGAAAGTGAAGCTCTCAGGGTGGCAATATTCCATTGGAGCTGCCACATAACATCGGTACAGGACAGCAAACCTGAATACGTTTGGGTTCTACATTTTTTTTTAGAAAAGCATATTCTCAGTATTGCTCAACATTTTAACATATATAGTCCGAAGCATATGTAATGAAGTGAATGGAAAGAAAAGGAAGTATAAATTTAATTTTGATATTTCATATTTTTATCCCTGTAATATATTGATTTATTTTATAAGTGACTAATAAGTTACAAAAACAACAGTGACGTTGTTATATGCTGCAGTGATTCTGACTGAGAAAGGGAATTATTATGTCAGAATCCAGATTTTGTTTTATAAGGAAATTATAAATATATGGAAAACCTGGGAATCTAAAAACTAGATCTAAGAATGGAGGAAGAAGAAGGTGGCTCCAGCCTAAATAATGCTTTGCATATCTAACACCTAACATTTATTTCTATTGCTCTTGACACAACAGGGGGAAAAATGCATGTTACTTCTATCCATTTTGATCTTATTCTTTTTAAAGTGTCCCATAGAGAACAGATTTTGAATTCCATTTTCCATTAATTGTCTCTTTTCTGTTCGTCAAAATTATATGATAGGCATTTGAGTAGAGTTGAGGAGAAGGAAGTGAGCATCTAGCCATTTTATTTAACAACTGTCAAACATAAAGTCACAGAGGAGGGCTGTTGTATGCATCTCTGTGAACAAATAAAAGCTTAGTCCAGAAAATAATGTTGATTACAACAATTCTTAGGCAAGAGAAAGATTATTTTATTTGCAAGTAATTAGAGCTTTATTGTCATTGCACTTGCCTTTTGAATATTGGTTGCTGACACCAGATGAAATGTTTTTCATGTTTATAGGTTCATCTGAAAATTCATTCAAAACAAAACAAAGCCCCATCATATTTAAGGAAGAAAACCTATTTATTTCACATTTGCTTGTGATGAGTAGTCGCAGAAATAAGACCCTGATTCTTCATTATAGCCCCAGTGAAAACAGTTTTGAAATGGGTCAGCTGATACCTTCAATAGCAGATTTCTGCCAAACTCTCAAAGTTTTTGTTTTAGTCTCAGTAGCAGCAAAACTCTGTCACTGGGAGGGGTCTGTTAGGCACTAGAAAGCTAATAATCGTTAATAAGCATGTGTTTCCCTTCAAGGGTTAGTTCTGCTCATGCTTTCTGATGCAAGTGGGAGTTGGTGACCCATGACTAAAGGGATGGCTGGTAGGAACTTTCAAGTGTGTGCTTCCTGAAGAAAGCTTTCCCTTATATAGAGATTCAAACCTTCACCTCTTTCTCTGGACAGCAGCAGAACCTCGTGGGGATGTACAGGTCAGGGTAGTGAGGACCAGAAAGCATCTGCCCCAGCTGACAGAACCACTGCATACCCCTAACAGAGGACAAAATAAAATTATTGGAATGAAATTTTAATACATAAATATATAAATAAAACCAAAACAAAACCCCAAACACAATGAAAACCCCACTGAGCATACATCTTACGAAAAATGAAAAGGAAAACAAATAAACAAACTAAAAACCACAAGTCCTTTTTTCCATTATGCAGGTGTTTTCAGGTCTTATCTTTTTGTGTCACATCTATTTCAGCAGCCCTCCTATCTCCACACCTGTTCTCAGTACAATCCCCTTCCTTGGTCTCATTCCACCACTTTTTCTTCAAATTTTCTCCGCCCCTTCCCTTGCATTCTCCTCTTACCCTTTCCAAATTTTCACCTTTTTGCTCTTTTTTTTGCTTTGGGCCCTGGCTGATCCAGAGTGACCCTCCACAGACACACTGCCGCATTTTCCAGTGATTTTCCGAAGTTTCGAGTACCTCTTAAAAAGAAGATAGTCCACCTTATTTTCAGACTTACTCTGATTTTTTTTTCCTTGCAAAGCACAAACATGGATGGTGGCGAGACTGAACTTGTTCTCTCTCCCGCGTCACTGCCGCGTGCCTTATCGTTGCTGTCACTATTTTTCTTGCCTATTCTGGTGTTGCCGCGTTTCTTGCCCCTCCCCGAGGCAGCGGGGACGGTGGTGTGAGATTCCCGATGCGGGAATCAGGGTGCGGATGCAGCCTGCTGGGTGAGGCGCTCCCTCGTGACGCCGCCAGGGGGCGGCAGCGTCGCAGTGCATCCGCCACTCCCCCGTCCCGCTCGATTCCCCGGCGCCGCGCACGCCCCTCTCGGGGAATCGCCGCTGGCACCGCCCCGAGCCCAGCACTCGCCGGCAGCGAGCGGTGACTTTCACCGAGCGGGGAGGTGTCTGCCACTCTGTCGCTCCCTCTCTGTCCATTTTACCGTCTGTCCGTCCGTTCCGGGGAGAGTACACCTCTCTACCTTCGCAGGTTGGTTTCTTTGACCTTTCTTTTAGTAACAATTCAAATGATGATTATTAATAATCATATTTATAATGGTAATAACATCAGGTATAGTGTAATATACCATTTGGAGGTTGGTTGTTTGGGGGGAGGTTGTTGTATCTCCCCCTGCACCAAATGGGTAAGGTGCAGGCATCAATCTGCTCAGGACAGCTTGAAAACCAGGCAGAAACAATTACATCGTGATGAAAACACGATATTAGCCCAGCCGGAGAGGATGGGGGTGGAGAAATATGGGTTTTGTAGTGGTTTTCCCTAACGCTGGAGTTTTTACTTGGTGAAGTTCACTGACTGTGGCGGCATAAATATGGGGTCCTCATGACAGCTAGGAAGCAGGTGGGATCTCCATCAGGAAAGTCTGCTCTGGATGGTGCTGCATCCTGCCAAACCACAGCAAAAGAAAGTTTTTCCTGCTCTGGAAGGTGTGTCCCTGCGTTCTGCTCTCCTTCCCGTCTCTGCTTTGGATAACCCGCCCATGAGGTAAAGGTTGTTTTTTTCTGGAAGTAGGAGAAAAGAAGAAACGTGCAGCTTGTGTCTGACGGGAAGCTGTCCTCACAGGACGGGACTGTGCCTGGAAACTCCTCCTCAAAAGCAGCTTTGCGTCTGGTGTCCAAAGTCCTCCCTTCTCACTAGCATCTACCCTTAACACACAGACACAGAGATTTGTGTGCTGCAGGTTACGGGGGTTCCTGCAGGCGTATAGGGATGCCTAATCCATGCGATGGGGTGTGGCACCTCCGTGAGGGTTTCAAGTTTGCTCCTACACACAGTTGAATCCCACCTCCTGGTGGATCCCAGGTCACAGGTCTACGATCACTGTGGGTTGAACAACTTCTTAAGACAATTTCCAAGCCCTTGGTCTTTAGCGAGTGTATTTGCTCATATAGGGGCTAAAAAACAAAAGGGGGAGGGGCGGAAGAAAATTCATCCTGTTGTTTCTACAGTTCTTTGGGAAAATTATCCCCTTTAATCATGTCTCGAAAACATACATACACACCTAAAAAAAAAAAAGTAACTGTGACAATTCGTATCACTTTTCGTTTTCTTCTAATGGGAGTAATGATCCCAGCTGAAATGAGCCAGTGGAGCTCAGGGAAAAACTGCCGTACTGCCTTATGTTTCTCACATAGCTGATTGGGATGAACCTGTTGGTATCTTCCCAGCAGGGTGACTCCCACCTCGTTTTTGAGGTCGGGCAGGCTCACTTCTCTTTTCCCACCCACACAGAAACCAGGAATCTATCACTGTGTCCCTTCCGACAGGGGCATCCCGCGTGACTCAGTGCACACGCTGGACTTCCTGATCGTAGGATCACAGAATGTTAAAATCACGGAATCACAGGATCATAGGATGATTTTGGTTGGACTGCAGTGGGAGTAGGATCTTATCCTATTTTAAACACTTCAAGTAAAACGTGCCAAGCCAAAGCATGTTCAGAACTTCTCGTTTTATTACTTAGGCACATTTTTATAATAACATCCTGCTCAGAGTTTGAAAAGAAAAAAAAAACCAAACACCATTTCCAAAGAACACAGAAAACTAGCAGCTGCAGGACTGGAGTCTACTTTGAGCTGTTCAAATAACTAAAGCAAAAATATTACATTTAATACTTATGATGCATTTGAAGAGATTAAGTCTCAGGCAGAGGAGCACGAGTGTGTCCTGTTTAAAGTAGAACTCTCTTCAGGAAGTGCCACAGATCGAGCATCCTGATTCTGACTCTCGTTGCATGGACAGTTTTCAGAATGTCCTACTCTTGTGGTTAGAAATGCAGGTGTGCTATTCACGATCAGGATTTTGAGGAGAGAAAACCATTAGAGGAAAGAGGAAATAGAACTAAGCATTTCCCTTGACCAGAATAACTAAGAAGGATCTAAAGTGCTTCATCTCCTATTGTATGGTTTCAGGGTCTTAACAAGACTTTTTTTGAAATCTGATAATTATGTTCCATACAGCTGCGTGGCTGGAACACTAACAAATTTGGAAATTAACTACTTTAACTTGAGCAGATTTCCTGCCCCTTTAAAATCCTTTGAAAAAGCTGAATACCTTGCCTTTACCTGCCATATATTTATACATAAGTTAACAAGTGAAAAATTTGAGAGCTACATTTTAAAACAAGCAGCCGCATACCCTTGTAACTTAAACAACTGGGCCAAATTCTCAGTCTTTAAAAATCCGGTGCACTAATTTCAATGGCTTTAGAACCAATTTGATGATTTCCTATTTAACAATCCACTTTTTATGCCTCCTGAATTCTTAAAGTTCAATAGCAGCTCATGCCTGGGGCTGACCTGCCCAGAAAAAGCTTAGCTGATTTCTGAAGTCAAAACCAATTTTCATGAATCCCCCCCACAAAACAAAAACAACAACAAAAAAACCCAGACAAACAAACAAAACAAAAAAACCACAACCCCAACCCAAATAATCGCTGAAGAAGAAAACCTGGGCTTGAGTGTGTCTGAGAACATGCAGACAGACGAAAAACAATGGTCCAGACTAGAAAGTGAATACATGTAGTTAACAGCAAGTAACTATAACCCACGCAAATTCAGGAGTTTCCTTCTTTTTTATCTGCTTCAGGAAGTGGAACATTAAAGCAAGGATAATGCCAACTCTTGTCATTGTGAAATTAAGTCAGCTCTAATACATTTTAGTTTTTGTTTTGAGGATAAGTAAATTAAAAGGAAAACGTTTCTACATTCATTGGAATGAATAGCATCCTTCAAGGATTTTATTTTGGTAATTTAAATAACAGGAATTTCAGCGTGGGCTGGCTTAGCTGTTTCTGTTATATTAGTAAATTTATATAAAACTATTATCGGTGGAAACTAAAGGCAATTTGTGAACATTTTATAGGATACTTAAAATACTTTTTTTCTGTTTATATTTCTTTTCCTATTAGTAGTATCTCGTTTTAAATATACTGTAATTCTTATTAGTTTAATTCGGTATCATTAACACAACTTCACATTACATTATTTGAGTTTTGGGATATAATATATATAAGATATAAACATCCAGAAATACGGTGGCAAATATCACTGTTGGCCTATTTTCACTCTGTTTAACAAAACTTGCATAACCCCACAGAAACCACAATCTAGTTGATGCACTCTGCTCCAAATAGCTGTATGGCAAATCATAATTGTCGTCATTTGCATTACAGAGGGAAGAAGGCTTAGAATGATGCCATCCTGACATGCAAATCGCGCAGTCACAACCGTGGGGACGTACCCGTCCGGTACCGATGCCAACAATTTTCGGGAAAGCTTTGGGATAACACGGCCAGATAAAGGTCCGGCCAAGGAATTGCAAGGAGTATCGGTATATCTGCAGCAGTGAAAGTTTCGAGGAGTTCCGGGGCGAGATACTCCGACCCCAGACTCTCGGACACCGATGTGATAGAGAGGGGCAGCTGTCGCTCATTGGCCTCCTGTGCCCGAAAGTGCCGGGCACCGTCGGCCCTTCAGCAGCGACGCGCAGCAATGTTCTTCCCAGGCTCACTGCCCTCCTGGAAGGCTGGCCGCCAGCAGAGCCCACCTTCCTCGAGAATACTATTTCCCTCCAGCCCCGCCACCGGCCTCCGTTTGCAGAGGCCTCTTAAATTTACCATCAGCCTCAGTAGGAACAGTACTGTTAATAACGACAACTAGGGGCGGCGCGGGGGGCGATGGAGCGGGGAGAGCCATATCCGGGGCCCTGGCAGCCTCACTGTTGGCGTGGGACGTGAGCAGCCCCGATACCCCTCTCCCTCTCTTGGCCCCAGTCTCGAGTACCCCTGGGGCCCACAGGCTAAGCCCCGACTCTTCACCCTTCCTGACGGGGATTCTGAAGNGTGAGCCACGCCGCAGTCCGGTGTGGGGCAGCCTTCGTGGCCGCCCTCCCCTCTCCAACAGCAACTTGCCCCTCCTTCTCCCCGTGGCCTTTTCCCTTTTTCCCGCCTGTCCGAGAGGGACTGGACTAGAGAAGCCTCTCCTGACGTCCCTGCGAATGATGGTGCTCGGCGGACGGCTGCGGAACGGAGGCAGTGCGATGAGTACTGGAATGGGGAGTCCCCTATGAGGGATGTGGGGGGACCTCGGAGCAGTCTGGCCATGCCGTGTCACCACGAGGCAGGAAAAGTGTGTCCGGGGTTGAGGGCGAGTCGGGGAAACCCTCCCGTTCCCCGTCCCCTTTCTGGTGGGAGATCTTCATGTCTCTGCCTTCTGAAATAACGCGCGACGGAAAAAGTTGGGGTTCGGGCCGAACGGAAAGAGGGGGGCGATCCAGGAAGGCATCCCTTCCGGGAGGAGGGATCACCTCCGCCGCACCCTTTTTCTACTTATTATCCTCCTGCCCCCTAATTTCTTGCCGTCAGTGACAAATCTTATTCACGTGAAGGGAAGTTATTGAATTTCAAACCTGATCAGCTGATGTGGGCTCACCCATGGGCCTCGTTAAACATACACGCCCGGGGGTCCGTGGCATATCTACACAGCATTATCTGTGCCCTGAGCATCGCACCGTACAGGCATGGGGGGGTTAGGGAACGGGGACAGGCCGCCGAGTGCCCCTCCGGATGAAATCAAAATCAATGGTGTTGGAACGAGGTGGTGGGCGGATTCTGGTGATTGTTAGGGGTGTGATGGTCTGTACCGGAAAAGGATAGGGCAGAGCCTGCGCCAGGGGATAAAGTACAGGTCTGTGTACAGGTCTGGCTTCTCCCACTCAGCGTCCTCTTGGAGGTGAAAAAGGGGGTCTGATGTCCTGTAAGGGTCGAGGGAGATGTGGTGACAGCCCTGCATCGCGCTTTAAAACGGTGTTCCCCCCCACCCAGACCTCCCCAGGTCCTACAGCGTGGAAACCGAACAGCAGTCAGGCATCATCCTAGTTGTTTCTAGGTCCCCTTGTTGTTACTGAAAAGATGGAGAAGAAAACAGGAGAGGAAATGGACTGTCATGGCAAGGGGGTCTGCGTCTCTGCCCTGGTCGATGTCCCGGAGGTAGGACGGATTGCCCGATAAGCTCTTTTCCTGATGCTCAGTTCGGCGGATGCGCTGGGAGAGCTCTGTTGTCAACAGGCGTATAAGCATCCAAACTGCGAGGTTTTAATGAGGATGCTGGTGTCCCGGCTAGGGGGGTTGGTGCTCCGGCAACGTTAGAATCGGCGCCAGCAACACTGCCCGTCCATCTGCACGGCGCGGCGCGGTGGGGACACGCAGTGCCGCCAAGTAAGGGAGTGGAACGAGGACGGCAATGTGTTGTACAGGGCAAAAATTAGTGAGAACCGTCGTTTTGGTGTTAAAATAGTCATTTCAGTTTCGGGTGTTACCAGAATAGAAGGACAACACCCTTCCCAGAAGGACAAATGGACAAAGGCCGCCACCACGTCTTTTTCCCTAGAACCTCTGCAGCCAGTCGATTCTGTCGTTGCTTCTAATCTTTATTTTTCCACCGCCCCCGGGTGAAAGCGGCGCTCAGATAATCTGCTCGGTCCTCTGTCTGAGATGTCTATGCTAAGAAAAACAACTCGAAATTGTTCTCCTTTTGACAGGCGCAGAAATCTACACTCGGGTTTTACAATCTGGGAGATGTATCCTAGTTTGGTGTATTTCCCTCCGTGTGCATCGGTGGTACCCATCGGCGCATGCAGCACGGCAGCTAAAACACGCGAGGGGAAGGCATGTCACGCGTGATTTTGCAGCTGCATTTAGCAGCGACGGTGCTTTTAAATTTAAACACTTTATGTACATGAGCCCGAAGTGCCTACTGGGGAAAAAAAACCTTAAAAAGTCCACCAACACACACTACACATCATGTTCTTATATTTTTTTCTGAAATCATTTCCTGGACGTGCAGAACAAACGTCCTACGGGATACAGAAGGGTTACTCTTCTATCTGTCCACAGACTGTTGAGATATGAGAAAACCACAAATTCCTAAGAGGACATCTAGGAAGTCAATTATAGAATTGGAGAAAGTTCGGCTAATGAACAACCGAAATCGAAAAGAAACCGGAAAAAAACAAACCCCCCCCCCAAAAAAAACCCAAAAACAAACAAACAAAAACAAAACACCTAAAAAAGAAGGGGCGTTTTCCTAACAGCCTACTGCATTTAGAGCTCTTCTCCTCCATTCCTTCGCATAAGAATTGCGTTTCTGTAGCATTAAACCTTTAGTTTTCGTTACTTTTATTAAAAAGAGGAAGGGAGAATCGAGGGAAGATAAAAGCCTAATACGATCAGCTAACAAGAGCTCCCGAGAAAAAGGTCTTTCCACGCAACGCCGGTACAAATTCAATAAAGAACGGAGGGCCATTCTGCAGGGAGGAATACTAAAATATTGTCGTTCCCTGAGATATTGCAGCTCCTTCCCCTCACCCCCTGTGTTTCGTAAGCCCGATTTCTCTTCAAGCAGGCACCCTCAGACCGGTACCGCATTTTGATCCCGGCAAACAGCATGCGAAGCGCGGTGTGGGGAGGGGAAGAAGGCGACAATTACCACACCCCACCCCCTGTGGGGACGAGGACGAGGAGTAGAGACGGAGCGGAGAGCCGAGTGCTGCCTGTCACCCGACAGATGTTCTAACCGCAGAGCATCCTTCTTCCCGCTAGGTATCTCTCTCTACTCTTTTTTTTTTTAACTTCCACTTTATTTTTTTAAATTATTTTTAAATTCCGTTGGAGCAGAGTCCATACACGGCGGCCAGGGATATCTTTAGGGCAGCACTGGGAGAAGACATGAGACGGACGGCAGCATCCGCACCCGATGCGGGCTCCTGCCCACGGGAAGGCACCAGGAGGTGGCGGTGTTCCCCCGCCGCCGGGATGGATGAGGGGTGCGGAGCTCAGGGCAGCCGCGGGCCTGGGGCGGGACCGACCTCGCGGAGGAACTGGATATCCTCCCGCCTCCTTCTCGCTTTTTCTCTCCTCTCAGAATTGGAGTCTGGCCCCCAGTGTACAGCCAGGCATTGTACTCTGGGCGGGGAGGGAGAGGTAAACATAGACTTCGCACCTGCAGACCGAATTTAAAATAAAATCAAAACATAACAAGGCCATGAATCAGGGAAAAAAAAAGAAAAAAACCCCCACAAAATATCCCCACACATTCGCTCTGCTGCTAGGGACCATACTCATGGGAAAAAGAGAGATAACAGTGCATTTCAAACCTAGTTATTTTTACACCTATGTGTAAACTGGATACTAAAATAAAAGAGCAGAAACGGCGTCGAGGAAATTTGGTTTATTCCTCTTCAGCCCGTGCTACAAGCCAAAACTATTCCTTGCACGGAGTCGGCTGCTCTGGCCAGTCATCCCGGGCTGGAGCTGAAGTTGTTATTCTGCATGCTCACCAAAACGCACCTAACAAAGAGTTTGCTGTACTTCAGCCTCTGGAAACCTCACATCTAGTGATCATATGAATTCTGGATGAAAGAAACACAACTTCCTCTTCTGCCGCTCCTCTTGATTTCTGCCTTTGTACCTGTAATAAGAAGAGATGTTCTTAACCACAAAAAAATGGTCATTGGCTTTTTATTACTATTTCTAGAGGAGGTACACAGTGAGGGTGTACACGCAAGTGGAAGCTTGTGTGTAAAAGATTAGACGGGCTTTTTCTGTGTGTGTGTGCAGAGATAAAACCCTAACTTCTGGGTTTTTTCTCTTATGGGGAAAAATATATATTTTTTCATGCCAAACTTCAATTATTTCACCAAATATTACTCTTTGATGGGCTACATTTTTTTATTTCAATATTTCAGTCTTGTAGGGGAAACAAAAAAGTAAGAACAAAATGAAAAGAAAAGAGAAAAGAAAAAGAAAAAAGAAAATGGGGGAAAAAAAACCTTCTACTATACCCAGAGTACCTGCACCTTTATTTTTCTAAAAAAACAAGCTTATGTGTAGAACGATATGCAGTTCGTATTATTTATATATAGTATAAGAAGACAGAGATGAAGAGAAGTGGGAGAAAATTTAAGAGTAAAATGCTGAATACTGGGTTTAGAGAAGGTTGGGTATTAAAAGCATCGGTGGGGAGGAAAAAAATGAGATGATGGGGGAAAATAAATGAGAAAAGGATTTATTTCAGGCATTTATTATTTACAACTCAGCACTCTGTCTCATTTCTGTAGTCGCAGCAGCCACCCCAAATCTGGGGCATTATTAGCGCTGTTACGTATTCATTTGTTTATCTCTCCTTGGACGGGAATCCAAGAAATCGCCAACTTCGGTGGCATTTTGATCACCTTGGATGATCCGTGCAGATTCCCAGCGGAACATAGGCACCACCGCTTTTAGCGGCAAAGCCGGTATTAGGCCGATATTAGGCAAAGTGTATACAGGATGGTTGAGGAGGGGTGGGGGCTGTATTTATTGTTCCTATTCCACCCGTCATGTTTAAGGGTCAAGTGTCTGGGATTTGGGGGGACACGTAGCTCTCCCCATGCTGCCTGGCTCCGGCAGAGGCGCAGTCTGGGCGGGGAAGGGGTGCGCTACCCAGCTCTCCAGCCCCAGGGCTTATACATGATTCGCGGGGCCGCCGTGCAGTGAAGCGGGGCGAGGAGGGGAAAGCAGGGGGAAGGAAGCTGCGAGGCCGACCCCCGGCATCCCGGCGTGGGATTGCTCCGGGGGCGGAGGTGGTGGCTACCCCCGTCCCGTCGGGGCTGCAGCGAGCCGCCATGGGATGTGGGGGGACGATGCGGGATGCGCTGCTGGGACGGAAAGACGGACAGTCCCAAGCTCACTTTTGCCTGCCTCCCCGCACACGCCAATGCGGCTCCGCAAGGGGGCGACAGCTGCATGTGCACTCACATGCGCTCATTAAAAGAAGGAGATGGGCGGGGGACAGATTGCGTCCGCAGGCCGGGAATCCCCGACCCTTGCTATTGATAAAAATGTGTAGAAACCGTGCTTTCTTAATGGATTGATGCTATATGTGGTAAGGTAAGAGCTACTTTGATGGAAGACCGTGTCGATTTCCGGTTTAGGAGAGTATTTTTTTTTTACACGTTTTACATGTAGGTACATGACTGTTTTTTACTGGGTGACATATCAGCGTAGAGCTTGTAAAACTGGAGCGAGAAGTAGCACTGGAAATAACGTAAGAAACGACAAAGAATTAAAATATACTTGTAAAACGGGCACAGAGTAAGAGACACGCCACTCTTTATTTTAAAAAATACATGGATAACAGTCTTTGGGGATGGCTAACTTTTGCCTGATATGCCCATTCAGGTAAGTCATTTATAATGTAATTATCTACGCATGCACTTGAGCTTTCGAAAAAGAAAGAGATATTATGCACGGCCGGTTTTTTGGGGTGGTTTTTTTGTTTGTTTGTTTGTTTTTGTTTTTTAGTGGAATAACGTTGTTCGTTTTAAAACAACATTCCTGGACTATAAAAACAGAACAGTCTTCTGGTTTTATTATTTAAACTACTCTTCTTTTTTATCATTAAGTGTTAAGGTAAACTGAAATGTGCTACCAGTGATTATCGTATAATCCAAGGCCTATGGATTTTCCAATAAAGCAGGTGTAATGCTACAAGCAGCATTAAAAAAAAATCTAAATGCTTTTTCTATGAAGAATTAGGTACTGGATTCAAATGTGCACATGTTAGAAACTGTATGTCACACATTTAATAATGCAGCATCTAAGACAGAAATTACAAAATGTCTTCCTTGGAGAAAGCTCTCCATACCTGGCTCTGCACATTTTAAGAAAAGATTTTGAAATAAACGATTTCTGAAATAAAGGCAGATGCAAGTGCACTTAGAGGCAGTAAAACAGCAGTGAAATCTTTTAAATCCATTTAAACTGTCCCCATTATACCCCTTATCTATATTGCCTTATACCTTAAAATGGGGTGGAAGGGGAAGGATGTGTTGGTGATTTATAAAATTTGGTTTTCTTAATATGAAGTTAATTAGACAAACGATTTCCAGTCTCGAGCTAGAGGTGTGGTAATTGAGCAGGGTCATAAGACCTTCCTGTCTTTTTAATATCCAATAAAAATCTCGTGCACCTTGATTTGTAAAACTAGCACTGTACATAATCTGTAATCTTACACAGAATAGAAGCATGGAGGAAACTGGATATAAAGACACATACACTGCAGAGCCTCACCAAAACACGAGGAAATAAGAGGAGGGGTGGGGAAGGACAAATATATTTAAAGAAATAGAAAGGAGGAAGCAAAGGAAAAGTGATAGGCTACAACTTTCAGGAAATAAAAAACAATGTAAATATACCTTACATATGCATCAGTATTAAAAGTAACACACGCTGGAGCCAACAGGAGCAGGAAGAGGAGAAGAGAATGGCTCAACGGTGGATCCCGGCTCCCGCCGCCGGCGCCAAGACGGGCTCTTCTACGCGCCGCAGCCCGGCCCCGGTCACTCATTTCGGGAATGTTTGCTTTGTTGATAATGATGATGATATTTAGAAGATAAGGGGAGGCCCCGCTAATTCCCGCTAGTTAGGGTTAGTTAGTTAGTTAGTTAGTTAGTTAGTTAGTTAGTTAGTTAGTTAGTTAGTTAGTTAGTTAGATCGCTCCCAGAATCCGCGGTCTTTTCTCCGAGAGGGGGATTTGCATATTCTTTTCTTCTTCTTTTTTTTTTTTTTTTTTAATGGCCTACTTTCTTCAATGTATGTAAGTGTAGAGGGACGTGCGGAATGTCTTCAGCTTACCTCAACAGAGGCGACCTCTCCACTAAGCCTTGAACATGAAGCGGAGATGGGGGGACTCGGGGCGAGGGCACAGCTCCGCGCTGTTCCACGGGCGCGCGGGCTCCCGCCCGCGCTCTACCACATGAAGTAAGCTCTAGCAGCAGGAGCAGTGCTGCCCAGCTCAGCACTTGGCCCCGCAAAAAAAAGCCCACCTCACCGCAGCATTGCCGAGTCTGTCCAGCCTTTTCTCTTTCGTTTTTTTTATATATATATATATATAGTAGTAGTATTAGTATTGGTATTTGGACGTTATTTGCTGCTTCTTCTCATCAGGAGACGAGCGGAAATAGAAACTTCCAAGCAATTTTAAAAGATAACAAGAAAATTCCCCCCTTCCTACCCAAAACGTTGCATGACAGAGGAGTGTTGAGCCAGTAAGGGTGCAGCGTTCATCCGGGCGCTGCGCTGTAGTGCATCGCCGGTACGGGGCTCGGATAGAGGAAGGGAGGGGAAGGTAGGCTGGCAGTCGGAGGAGTGAGTTGGCCGTCATCTCGGGTCGCAACCGCTGCCGGTCTGATCCGCAAGTCCAAGCCGTTCTCACGGCTTTGCAGTGATGCCCACTCCCTCCACCGGGAGGAGACGCGATGTAAGCGGGGATTCGGTGAACTACAGATGGAGTGGGTTAGAGCGTTCTGTCCTCCTTTTTCCCTGCCCCTACTCCTTTTGGAGACTCTGGGATGTGTCGTGATGTTTGGGAGAACTTTCACTTCCCGGGGAACTTCAGACGGCGAGGCGGTAGGGTGAGATGCAGCCGGTGGCTTAGAAACAAGTCGTGTTCTCTGTCAGGACCAGAGTTTCTCTCCTTTCTGCTGGCATTATTTACGCTTTTGTCAGCCTTCTATGCGCTGTTCTAGATCATCTCTGTGGACCTTGACACAGCCGTTCCTAGGGCTGCGCACTCCATCTGCACTGCACTGCTCGTATTCTTGTAGTATCCTCCAAGCATCTCAAATAAACTTAAATGCCCTCTCCAGGAAACGGAAACTTGAGTGTGTTTCTGACCGGGAGAGTGGTGTTGACTCACGGGTAGTCGTGCTGAATTCCCTCAGCTCGCTCGAGGCTGGCGTTTGGATACTCATAGAGCTCTCTCTGTCCGCCGGGTGTCCGAAGGCTGTGCCGGCGGGGAACGCCCGTCTGCTCGGGGCTGCTGCGGGGCTCTCCCCGCGGAAACATTCCGTGGAAGTGTGTGTCTGGGAACGGCAGAGCGCTTTCCCTCTCCCTGGAGCTAAGCACACGCCTGTTATCATATCTATAAATATATATATGGGTGGATGCATACATATGTACATACATGCATACACATACATGGGTCTGTGTAGGGGCAACTGTAGGGTGTATATATGTGTATGCATATATTTCGTAATATTTAGAGTCGCCTCTCCCCCCACCCCTCGCAGCCCCCTCCCCTCCTTCACAACTGCTTACGTGGGGCACCGTGTATATTCGACTCAGAGTGAGGGGCCAGCACGACATCAGCCCCCCTCAGTCACACCCCACACGCCCCCCAGACAGGGCCGAGAGCAGGGACGAGTCGTCCTGCCATCCCCTCGCCCTGCACACCTCCCTTTACCCCACCTCCGTCTCTCTCTCCACCTTCCCTCACTGCACATCTCCCGTTCCGGCGCTAACCCGAACTTCTTCCCCTTGGCCCCCGCACCCTAAAAACTAGGTGGGCCTTTTACTGGGGTTTTCATGCTGTTTTGAAACTCGGAGAGATGGATGAGAGGTGACAGAAGGAAAAGGCAGTGCTTTAGGACATCCTGCTCCCAGTGACGAGAGGTCACGTTACAAGTTCACCTGACAGCAAGAATGGGAAGAGTGTTTTTTGTTAACACCAAGATTTTTCCTGATTTTTTTTTTTAACCTGCTGTTAAGCGGCTGCTTGATTTTGACAAAAGTTGTACAAGATATCAGTGCCTCCAAGAAATAAGACTTAGACTAAGCTGTTCTTCAGAAGTTAACCAGAGGAAAGGAAAACACCTTAGAAAACTCGACCTTTTGCTTCACTTTCACTTTTTTTTCTTTTTTTTCTTTTTTTTTTTTAAGTTTCCAGAGAGATGAGGCCTTCCCTTCTTCTCTAGGGAAA
>VWZV01008357.1:33187-48864 GCA_013397155.1 Irena cyanogastra
ATTGCTCTTCGCTGCACTAGATACTTCTAATTTCTTCTGTCTGTCAGAACGGGACAATGAGAGGTTTTGGTGCAAATTCATAGTCTCTGGCAAAGCATAACGTATAGTAGGAACTGAAAAAGACCGTGGCAATGGATGAAGAACAATAGGGCTTCAGTTCATCAGCAACAAAAGCGTTGGGGAAATTGGTTGAATTTCGGAGCACGTCCTCCTCAGCAGCAAGGGCTGGACTACACCTTGGCCAATCCCTCAAAAAACTTGCAGAACCTCACATACAACCGTTCACTTTCTACTCCGGGGCGTAGGAAACAGTGTGAAAAAGAAAAAAAATAATGGCAAACCCCAGCCAACTTTTTCCATTTCTCTCCCGTTTTCGTAGATGGAAGATTTTAAACTATCTTAGAGCCGTTGGAATAAGAACCATTCCGTGGATCTGAGGGGCACATTTTAAAAGGGATGACGAGGGGAAACGCATGAATTTCTGGAGAGCTGAAAGAGCTTTTTCTGCTCCTAGAGGGCTTGATCGTGGGAATTGTTTGCCACCAGAGGCTCTACTCATCCCCTACACGTGGGGTAAAATCTTTCCCTGATAAAGGCGAAGATATGTAAGTATTGCAGTGTTTGTGTATGTGTGTCCTAAATTCCCTGCAAAATTTGGATGCCGAACCTCGGACAGATGGAGGTTTCCCGGGTCCCTGTGAGCTGGTGATGAGGCCGGCTCTTCCCGTGTAGCTGGAGTGGGTCGCTCGGCAGATCTGGCTGCTTTCTCTCGTTCCCGGCGAGGGACATTTGATTAACAAGGCAGGGTTTATGGCTGGACACAGAGGCTTACGCCGGTGAGCCGGTTTTGTGTATCTGAGGCTAAACCTGTTGGTCGTGGGGCTGTATTTAGTTGCGTGAAATGTTAAGTATGTAGCAGACTGCCAGCGGATGCTGAGCTATGGCTTCTCAGGGAGTTTTTTGCAGTGCCTGGTTGCCCTCGGAAGGTGTGCAGGCACGAGAACAAACACTCACAGAGTTGAAGAATAGCAGTTAACAAACCACACAAAAAACAAAAAAAAACCTCACAANCTGAGGCTGTTGTGATCGATATAATGCAATGAAAACCAGCAACTTATGTTGTATTTATTTACCACCGCGGCCCTTGAAAAGCTTGCAGAGCTGTAAATAGAGACTATGCCTTCTGAGTCATTCCGGTTTCAGGACATCATCAGTCAGGAACATGTAGGAAATCCGGCGGGAAAAGGCTGGCATAATATATTTTGCATGTTTTGAGCTGAAGGCTAGGTGGAGCCTCCAACCTTTATTGGGTAACTGGCAGCTTATAATATACAAACCCCAGATCTGCCTCTACAGTTTCTGTCCCTTCTGTTTAGCAGCCCTAAACAGTATTTTTAGCCTTTTATTTTTAAGTGTAATTCCTCAGAAATAACGATGCAGTTAAAATATATATATTCTATTATTCATAATATTTCCTATGAATATTGATTCCCATCTTTAACCCTGCAGATACAGGAGTATATCACTCATATCTGGTTTGTGTCATCTTAAATCATCTGCAGGAAATGTGGCTAGTTTTTCCCACCTTTAATCTAGGGTCAAGCATTTTAGTGATTTATCTAATAATCCCAAAACTTAATATACTCAATGCCTTCTAATCACATAGATTTATCCATTCATATCTATTTCTGGAATAAGGTATTTAAATTATGGTCCTTTGCTTTTTAGGGGGCTATTTTTCAGGTTTAAACAACGCAGACAGACCACAGATAGTGACAGTTGTGACAAGAAATGGTGATTTTTGTTTGTTTGTTTGTTTAATAAAAGTCAGACGATATTATATACATTACTGACAGAATGTCCTTTAATGGCACATGGTTTCCACATGTAATCACTGACTGTTTGGGGGTCTGATTTTTTTTTCTGTGATTTTGAACTCTTGATATTCTGTCTTTTCTTATTTCTAAATTTGGATTTATAGTAGTTATCCTTTTGCATACTCTATGTTTAATGTAAGAGACGTATAAGCTCCAGTTGCCTGTAAAATGAAATTATGGTCACAAAAGAAATGATGAGCCACCTTCATTTGAAGGCAAGACAGTCGAGTGACTTACCTGGATGGGAGAAAAGGGATGCTGCTCTGCAGGGAAAAATGGCTTGGACTGTACTGGCATGATGTAATGTTTACCTCTACATGAATTTTGTCATAATTTAGTGCAAAAAGAGAATTTATGCAACACTGCGCCCTTCTTATGTATGTCTCAGCAGCTTAAGTGGGGCTCCTGTGTGTCCTCACAAAGAAGGTGGGGTTGCTGGACATAGGATGGAGATCTGATTGCAATAATTAGAGAATCATAACTTTTCCTCTTTAAAGTCAATAGAGACGGTTTGCTCTTAAGAAATCCATACAGGATATTTCTTCTTTATATCACAGCCATCTGGAGACCTATAAAAATATTAGAAAACAAGCATGGCAATCTACAGGCCATTAGTAGGAATTTACTAGGGAGGAGCTAGAAGGAAAACGTCAGTGTTTGTATTCCATAACTTCCAATAGGCAGGTATTTCTACAGTTACTTTGGAATAAGTAAGTTTAATACAATTATGTAAACTGGGAGAGAGTGGGCAGTGTTAACAGCTGCTTTTGAAAATCCAGGTGATGTTTTGGACAGAATTTTCACAGCTGTTCTTTGCTTAAACTTTCAACATGCTAGGCAAGACTCCAATTTTAGAAAAGGGCTTTACAACAGATGCATATATTTTTGTATTCAGAGTAAGCAAATAATTAAACAATTCATTAGGATGTTGAGGCCCTTGATGTCTGAGAGTTAGAAAATGTAATTGATAATAAGGCTAATGAACAGCTAGGTCATAACCATCACATTGTCTCTTTTGATGTGCTTAGTCTCCAATGATTAATCAACAAAATACGTCAGGTTGTACTGCAGTTACTTCCCAAGTTAGTGCTTAAGTGAGGTGCCTGTGAAAAGAGAGCTTGGTGTTTTGGAGATATGCTTTGTGTCTTTGAAAAAATGCCAATTTGCAATAACATACCTTGCATTTAAATCCGGTGGTGTGACAGCTGGTGACATGCATACATTTAACATGTATGTATGCATCTGTGTTAATACAGATTATGTATACACGTATGTACATATGCACTTGTATGTAAGCATGGATGCACACACACACATACATGAGGATCACCTGTAATTTCATGCCTCTGACTGAAATAACTTAATGCATAAGCTCACAAGCCTGTCCTGTGCAACACATGCTTAATCACCAACAATACTGCCCCTAGCTATTGCCACAAAAAATATCTTTTGCCTATCTGCCAACTCAGAAAAACTCATATAAGCTCATTAGAACTTTGTGTAATAATCAAAGTGATCATGTACCTCTGGTTGCATCAGATATCTGAATCAGTTGCCCCTGTTGTGCCTGAATGGCCCGAGAGGTAATTGTAGGATGGTTGGGACAGACGAAGAAAAGAGATCTCTGAAGCCAGGTCCAGGAACCTGGGGTTTATTGCAAAGGGCGTGGGTGCAGGGGCCCTGCGTGGAGCTGCCAGTTGCAGCTCAGAGCAGGTCCCAAAGAGAGAGAGAGAGAGAGAGAGAGAGCGAGAGTAAGAGCAGAAGAGTAAGGAGTAAGAGAAAAGGGGTAAGAGGTAAGAGAAAAAAAAAAGGGAAGGGCCAAAGTTCCCATTACAATACGGTAAATCTTCTTCTTTGCTGAATATTCTAATTCTCGCTAACCAAGCTAGTACAAGATACGAATCCTATAGCATTTACATATAGCCTATAAGAATCCTTACATTACCATACTGTGTTACATTTTAAACCCTAAAAACTATTCTTTGGACCCCTTCTGCCAAGCTAGTAGGATCTGTTCTGACCCTTGGACCTGTCTGCAAACACAGGGTATTGTTTAATCAAAAAGGAGATTACATTCAGCTGGCCATACCATTGTTTTCCAGTTGTTCATTAACTAAGGCTTTGTATGTCAAAGCTTGCTTTCATTTCAATCTTCCTTATAGTTTCCATATTCTCAAAATCTTTTGCCAGGCAATCATATTTATAAGGCTTTCCTGTTTCATCTTCCCCGACAGTAATGAAGCAGCTCAGTAACTCATAATGCAGCATTACAAAATTCCTAACCATTTTGTGCCAGGTTCTAAATTTTCTACAAAGAACGCTGGCACAAGTAGATCTTATGTATCCCAGGTAAAAATCACTGGTGGCAAAAAAAGATGCATACCAGGATATATAATACCTGTTTAAAACAGGTAATGCTTAGCCTCAAAGTCTTAGAATCTGAAACCACAAGTAAATTAGTAATATCCCTGCAGGATTCAGATTTAGCAGTTAATATATTAGCAATATCTGTGTGCCACTTCTTGGTGGCAGTATAAAATTTTGGACCATGTCTTACAAATGGGATTGCTTCCCCATTTTCATGCTTCTGTAATTGCAATAAAAATGGGCTTGTTGGTACAGTTGTTCTTTTACAGTGTAACCACATACACCTGCATATATATTTTAACACAAACACATAGACACATGCACCTAGACTGACACATGTACTTATGGCTCTCCTCTATACACATAAGGGGACATAAGCTTTATCATACAAGCAAGCTCTGTAGCTGACACAGAGCATCAACAACTTCAGTTTAATCCCTTGAATTTAAAAAAATCCACCTAAAAATAGCAATGTATATAAGTGCAGGTTAATTTACAAGCAAATGTACTCAAATGTTGTGTGGCCTATAGACTGTGATTGTACTTGGACACATGTTTTACTTTGCAGCTTAGAAGAGTAGCAGCATGAATTTTAACCTGGTTAACTTTAGGAGTTCTGAGCAGTCTGTGGTCTGTCTGTGATGAATTTTTTGATGTGTATCTTACACTGAACATAGCACACAAGAGCTGTTGATGTGCATTTATTAGTTTCAACAGTAAACATAGATCACTGTGAGAAGGTTCATTTTATCACCTATACAAGAGAGACCTTTATTTTTTCACTTAAGACTTAATAAAAATTCCATACAAATTGTATTGTTAAATAATTCAAAGTATAATGTTCTTTTAGCAGGGAGCTGGGGGGAGGGGGGAGGAGGAGGAGCTGAGAGACTTAAATCCTATAACTCTGCATAATGCATCAAGACTCTCCTCTGTTGGTTCCATGAGTAACACCAGCATGCAGTTCTTCTCTCCTGTTACAAGGTTAATAAAAATAAATGATAAATCAGCGTTTTTATTAAGGCATTTCATCAGCTGATGCATGGTCCTAGTAAATATTGCTGCAATGTTCACCCGTGTTGCATTCTAACACAGACACAGAGACACACATAGGCTGGGCGGGAGTGGGAGTGGGAAGAAGGGCGGAGAGAGGTTATAGAGGCTACAGAATACGCTGAGCCTGCTGCTCGCAGCTTCCCGCACAGACAGGCAGAGGAAAACGCATCGCACGACCGTGCCGCTGTGAATTCCTGTGAACCACGACACGCACGAAGCACGACAGAGATGCGGAGTAAAAATAAATTAGAAATGTGCACCTCGTCTCCCCCCAAAGCAACTAACCAACCAGAAAAAAAAACCCTCACAGATACACAACGACAGGGCAAATTGTCAATGTAATTACAGATCGACTCATTGCGTAGCACAGTCCCCCTCCCGGCTTCCAAGCGCAAGGCCTCGCTCCCCGCTGCAGCATCCCTCCTCACCAGCGGGGGCTGCCCTAAGAGAAGTGCAGCAGCGCTCCCTGGGGTCGGACAGGCTGCTTCCCGTCCCTGGGGAGAGAATGGTCGTCCCCGGCCTCTGGATGTTAGAGCGGTCTGTGCTGCAGAGGAGGAAGAAGGCAATGAGGGCCAGCGGTTCGCCCGCACCAAGGCGATGATGGGGGCGAGACCGGATTGGGTCCCGGCGCCGGCCGCTGGTGGCTCATGCATATCAATAGCCGTGTGTACTCGAGGATTCTCATGACATCATCATTACCTTGGTCTCCCGCGGTCCACGACCTCCGACCTTGCCGGGCTGGCCCGCATTTTGGCACTGAAAGCCCTCCGATGACGGCCCTTTTCTCCTTCTTTCAGACCGGGGGCAGCAGCAGCCGGCAAGACCGCCGTCTTCTCACCAGCTCTAGGAGCTCCGGGAAAGAGCGAATCTCCCCCCTCTAAAATACACACGCAGGCAAGATATTTACAATCAAGCTGCCACCATTTGGCAAAAAGCTCTATGCCGTGCACAATCTAAGGGGATCAGGAGCTGCATCCTCGAATCATCTTGTTACTTCCTACTGAAATGGATTTCCCCCACTTTCTTGTTCCTTCTTACACTGCACTGGAAATTGACGAAGGCTTTTCATCTTTATAGAGGCTAAGGAGCCTCTCGTGAAAACGAAGCGATTACAATGTAGATAGGGGTCTGTAAAGGAATGGATGCTCTTCTCTCTTAACGCAGCTTGACACAACTTAAGAGGTGGTTTTATTTTCTGGCATTAACAGACGAATTGTTGGCTACCCCTGCCGGAAATTACTGGCTGAAACAAAAAGTTCGGAATAAACTTTGAAGGCAAGGGATCGTTTTGTAGCTGCACACACATACAGACATACTTACATAAAAGGCTGACACTTTAAAGCAGCACTAGTGCTCATGGGGGAAACCATAGTTTTGCCAGAAAGAACCTGGAAAAAAAAAGCAACAACAAAACAAAACACAACAACAAAAAACAAACAAACAAAAAAAAAAAACAAAAAACCAAAAAAAAACAAAAAAAAAAACCAAACAAACTGAGGGAAGCGAGTTGTTATCTTTGGTTATCTAGCTGTATGAGTGTTTTGGTCTTCATAAAGCTAGATAACCGAAAGTAAAAACTCCTTCAAGATCATCGTACAGCGTTTGAAAATGAAAGACTGCTGCGAGAGACAGTAAAAATCGAAAGGGTCAAAAATGCTTATTGACTCTTAACATTTTTACAGCTGAAGGTGAGACTGGAGGAAATGAAATGGCATACTTAATCCAAAATATGAAGCTGTCACATGGCACAGAATGAATATTCAGCCGCTGCAGAGAAAACATGGTACTGATTGTAAACAGTGTATGTGCAACTATTGCTGTTGAATAAATAAATAAAGAGAAACGCAGAACAGTCAACGTTAAACCTGACTAGGAGAATATATATAATTATTTTTTCTATTAGAAACCTAATGCTAAGTTTTATTTTGCAAAAGTGATTCGTTGCAATGAAGTGGCCTTAAAAATAAAGGTGGTAGTTGGCGATGATGGAGATGGTGGTCCTGATGATACAGAGCTGACTACTGAACTGAGGAAAAAAAAAACCAAATACAACAACAACAACAAAAAGCAACAAACCAACCCAAAACCTGTCTGTATGCATCTGAGGCAAAGCATCGAGGATAATTTCAAATCATATGAAAGCAGGCTTTCAGAAAAAGTTTACACCGAAGAGCAGGCAAGCTTAATAATTTATATCTACTTAGAACCCGGCGGAGCTGCACAAAGATGGAGGAAAAAAAAGTAATGGCCGATTTTTTATTCCTCTATTCAAAACGCGAGCATATATGCTTCTCTGTTTCGAGAGGGTTTCCTTGAGGAAGCGACTGAAGCAGAAAGACATGATGGAGACGAGATCGCCTTCCCCGTCAAAGTGTGAAAAAATGTTCTATGCCTTGCTCTGCACCTAGCATTGGAAATGAAAGTGGCATTTACTCCAAAACCCTCGTGTGCGCCTCCTCTCTTTTTGTTTAAGGAAGATCAGGTCTATCCTGGAAACAGCTCTGGCATGCCGTACCGAAATAATTAGGATGTAAATAGAGTTGACAAAAACACGCGGAGGAAGGGGGCCGGGGAGGAGGTGGAGGAGCGGAGGGTCTGTCTTGCCTAATTGATTCCGTTAAACGACGGGCAGGAGATGTGAACGGCTGGACGCTCTCATTCCCACGCTCGGGGCAAATGGCAGCGCGGTGCCCCGGCGGTCGGTGACAGACAGCCCGGCGGGGGCCGGGGCCTTGGCTGGGGCTGGGGGAGCCCAACGCCGGCACCCGCGAAAGCATTTCCCACCCGCTGCCATCCCAAAAATGCTGGACGAAGGGACGGGGCTGCAGAACACGCCCGCTTTCCCTGCGCCGCACCCCTCCGTGCCCTCCGCGGGAGAAGGGTGGAACTTGCGCCCGGGCGGAACTTGCACCCTTCTCCTGCGGAGGTCGCGGGTGGACGTGGGTTTTGGCCCCGATGGAAGAAAGGAAGGTCAAGGCAGGCGTGTCGGGATAAAAACAGTCCTGAGTTTTTAACAAATACTATCTTTATAATTACGGCGGTTTAGGCACCTCTCCCAGTGCAATTGAGCAGGATTCATTGCTCAGGGTAACATATTTCCTTTGGACTTGACCTAAAGGTCTGTCCAGAGGCACGCTGGAATGTGATACTGAGTTAGTAACCGAACGTTCTCCGCGGCAGATTAAAATAAGATCAGCGATAAGGGAATGGATGTCAGCAGTCTCCATCGGTCTGCGGCAAAACCTTTGCGCGTCGCTTTCTATAATTATTTAATTTTATTTTGTATTTTCACTTCGTTGTTGAACTGCTTATAAAAAACATTCGTTTGGGGCTTATAGTGGGAATATTCACCTTCACGCCACACACTGCACTGTGAGAAGGGTGGAACAAGGACCCAGCCAGTGTGTTCTGGAAGCAACAGTACTGTGTAGCTAAAGCAAAGAATTTTGCCTCAGAAATTACCCCATCCTCTCTGTAGCTGTTAAAAGAACCTTACTTTCGGCCGCATGGTCCTGCCCGGTGGTTGCCGGCAGTGCCGGCCGGGAGCCCAGCCAAGCTCTTCTGAGGTTAAACCTCAGTTCTGTCGGCTCTAGGTCTTCTCAAAGTTTTACTGCTGCAGCGGCCGGCGAGGGGAGCTGTGTTTATTTACATCAGAACGGTGTTTGAATCACCAGGTTTTCACCGCAGAGTGTCCGCCCCTCATTTACTGCGTGTCTAGGGGTGCTATTTACCTAGAGCCATTGTCTACTACAATTAACATTTACATGACAAAGTGTGCAGACTTCTTTCTCAACGAGCTTCAATTAAGGCAATAAGCTGTTTTCTGGGGAAACCCCTTGTTTACTTAGGCATGAATGGGGTCAATTTACTTGAGCTGTTGCCTGCGTCTTGGTCTTCCGTGTAAATTTGCGAAGGAAAACATCAGAGAAAAATAGCAGCATTATAATCGCGTGTTTGCCATTGTCATCTTAAATTGTTTTGTACCTTAATAATGTCACGTGATTATCAATCAATAAAATATTATTGGCTATTATTACTATTTCTACTCTTACTCCTTCACTTCTTTAGAAGCAGAGACCCATTTCTCTGCACCTTTTCTCCTACACAGTAAACTTCTGACTTGGGGAAAGAGACCATGTGGAAATGTGGTAGCAGTGCCTCAATTCTATGCTTTAATAGGCTCATGCAGAAAGTAATCAGGAAAGATAATCCTTCCCTAGGATTATCTACCTGTTAGGTGTTGTTCCCTCAAAGCTTTTGTGGAAAAAAAAAGTCACTCTATCAAACAAAGAAAAAGCTTTATGTAAGGGGAAGTGAAACCAAATCCAAACCCAAAAAGTTGAGTTATCAGTGGCCAGTTCTCTCCAAACCAGTTCTAGCACTGGAGGAGACCGGATCAAGTGTATTTAGCATACCAGTGCATTGTAAAATAGTTGGAGGGTAGTGGCAGGTTGTCTGAATATGTATGTTAACTAGCAGGGACTGGGGCTTATTCTTTGTGAAAAGAGAACAGCAGATTGCTGTGCAAGGCCAATGTTAAAAAGGCAGCTGAATCTAACACCATCTGGAAGAAAAGATTCCTTCACGACTTTCTCACACGGTCAGACAAAACTGATGTCTCTTGTTCTGAGTCCTTGTCCATGCAACCATACAATACTGAGTCATTATACTTTTGCTGAGAGAAAATTTGAGAACACAATATGGGTAACTGGTGAATGACCAAGTTTCATTATGCCCGCTTAAGTCGATTGAAATCTATGTCTAGAGCTATGAATGGCAGCATTGTTTTCTTCAACGGGGCTGTACTAAATGTCAGCACAGTGTAAAGAAAAACTTGAAGTCTGCAAATAACATACCAGATCTCAATTATAATATTTTCCCACACCAGAACTAATATCATTGCTAGTGTGTACAATACATGAAATACAACAAAAGAAAGCAGAGGGAAAAAAAAAATTAGTTCATTTACAAGTTATTTCAGCCAGACAAACACTTTAATTTTCTTAAAATGAGTTCAGCACATAGAGCTGGATAATAATTTCCTGAAAATCGCAAGCAACTAAACTGCTTCTTATGAAATTTAAAAAATAAATTGTGCAAACTAACTTGTATTCAGCAACTATTTTAACCCTCCAGCTTGGGACTGATAAATTATTAGTATACTTTACAGTACACAGATCACTTTTTATGAGTCTAGCAGATGATTTACTCTTTAATGTTTAGCAGAAATGACACAAGCAAAGCAATGAGAAATGTATTTCTTCAGGTGCTGGAGGAAATCTACCAGGACATCTCAGTGTTGACAGAGGTACCAGAAGAACAGTTTTCAGTTCTCTCAATTTTTAACTATTGCTTCTTTACCCTCACTATATAATGGTTTCTGTTATGAGTGCTGTTCAGGTCAGTCCTCTGCTTAGGATTTATGCACAGTGCAGACTATGAAACAGTTCAAAGGCATGGTGAAGAGTTAGTTATGTGTGCTTTGTTAGAATGTCTGTGTTTTAAACCTAAGTGACCACAATTCTGCCTGCGCTTCATAAAGCACAGTACCGTTCTTGGCATAAAAACTTGAAATGATGAGCAACTACCCTAGTGCTGAGTAACACATCCCTTCAGCAGCTCCATTTGCTGCATTTCTCAGCATTTCCATCGCTGCAGCCCTGGACACTGGGAATGCTGGTGCATAGGGCAAGTAGAAGACTGATGAGGTAACTGAGCAGGCGTTGGTGTTAGATAAATTCTTTTCTGACTTTCTCATGCAAGCACTCGTGAATGAGGGGCAGCTAGGGCCATCTGGTTCTGGAGCAGAAGCAAGGCAACACAGGCAGGTGATGGAGATGTTTAAAGAGAAGCTAGTCCTTCACCAGTCTCCTGCCTGCTATAGAAAAGCTGGCAGCTATTGGAAGAGAGAGTTCCTCTCACCTGCGAAAGAAGGGTTGTTTGTATGAATGGACATATTCATGTGCACACCTCCACTTTCCTGAAGTTGCCATTAATATGCAATAGCATAGGGTAGATTTACCATTTCTGTTTCAACTAAAATTGGTGTTGTGAAATATTTTCTTTTGTAGAGAAGCCAAGGACACACTGCCTCTTAGCCAGATCCTTCCCTTCCCATGTGAATTAAAAATTGTTTTCTGATTTCTTTTGACTAGAAGGAGGGGTATATGTGCAAAGCTGTCCCACAGAGACATTATTTTAAAAGGCCATTAAAATTTTTAAAGCATACACCACTTCCAGAGAGTGCCCACCCTGGAGTGAGCACATTTATTACACCTTACATCCTCCATTATTTTAATTTAGAAGAAAGAAAATGTCAGATTTTGACAATTAGTTTTCCTATTTAAACAGCAAGTGCATGAGGTAAATATTAGGGCATTTCTTATTACCGTTACTGGGAATGAGAAAAGAGGAGAAACGAGCCCTTTGATTGTGATGTTGCTTGTCAATAACCTGTTTTGTTCTTCCTGAAGCTCTCACTTGTGTATAAACATATAATTACAGACACATGTCTGTGTATGTATACATATACATCCATAGTTTATGGTGTGACCGTGTCAGGGCCAGAGTCTGATATAGATGAACTTGTGTCATCCACTTTGCAAAGATCAGGATTGCGTCCGACAGCAAGCTGATTTTAGGGATGCATGCAGTAATCCAGTGGAAAGGGAATGTGGTGTTCAGTCTGTGTCTTTAAATCTAACGCTCAAAAAGCTATTTTCCCCATAATTCCATACAACTAATGCTAATCCATGCTTGCAGGGGTAGGGAAGGGAGAGGAGAGGAGGCGGAATCTCCCCTGGCAAACGGGGAGGTTGCACTCGGCCCACGCGTTCCCTGCCAGGCCGCACGTCCGTCCACGGCTCCCCAAGCTGATCCTGCTGGTTCGAAGCCCAAGCCACGTACCCAGATCCGCCGCGGCGCCGCCGAAGAGCATCCCCAACGTCCGCAGCCTCAGCCCAGCCGAGGAGATGCCGCGGTCCAGTCGCCGGGCTCCGTTCCCGCTGCGCGGCGACCGCTCTGATAGGAGTTTCCCAGGAGACCGGTGGCGGCGCGCATGGGATGGGGCGAGATGCGGCAAGATGCGGCGATGCGTGGTTCCGTGCCTCTCGCCGCTAGCACCCAGCCGGTACCCCCTCGCCCGACCTCATCGCTCCTGTTCTCTCTCCGGCCGCGGGGCTGCATTACCGCTGTTAATTTTCGTAAGCGGTAACCCCTAATTAGAGCTGCCCATGGAGGAGCCCCCTCTGGAGGCAGCCAGTGCCTTCTTCCCCTCGTTGCCGAGTAACTCAAGTATTATCGCGACTGATCCACCGCGCCGGTGTGCTCCTCCGACAAGGGAGGTTCCCAAAAAAAAAAAAAAAAAAGTTCCAGGTCTTAAGTAGTTGCTAAAGCCAGTTAATGACATCGTGCATGGATATTTAAACCTGTTGTAAGTCGCAGAAAGGATTATGGAAAAATCATGCTGCACAGGGCTAATGATACCATCTTGGCTTCACAGCAGTGTCAGGTGCGGCTCAACCTGCCTGCTGTGCATACGCCACTAAAAAGCTCTTTGGAGGGCCCTGCTGCAACTTCACACCCAGATGCTTTGCTGTTCATTTAAAAATCCACAACCGCTTCTGAAACTGGCCTACAACAATTCTGTGCCTGGCCTACAACATAAACACATTTTAAAAGTGTATTGTGCTAGAATGGTAAACACTTACATTTAATGTAGGGAGAATCATGGGATGCACTGAGTTAAGGGCAAAACTGATCTTTCTCCTCCAGGTGTAGATGCTTTGTTGCCACATTTCTCAGTTGCTTCAGCTCTTACTGAAATCTGAAGCACAGCATTGTACAATGTCCTAAGTTGGAAGGAACCCACAGCAATCACTGAAGTCCAGCTCCTGGGACTGCTCAGAACAGGCTCAAGATTCACATCACAAGTAATAGTGAATGGGTATTCACTCCTCTTAAACACTGATAATTTAAATATCTGTGCTGAAGCGTAGTGTGTAATAAGAACCAGGATTTTCTTTGCTTAATTACTATTACGGTTTTGATGGTACTGTGAGGTGGGTGAGCAAGGCTGCAGAAGGGAGCAAGATCAGCACACCAAGGTAATAAAAAAGGTAAGGAAACTGCCAGTGCACAGGAAATTGTGATAAGGAATCACCTTCTGCTTAGCCTTTTGACCTCTAGTTTGTACCTCATCATGGGGAAAGTAGAAGTCAGGTCAAAATAAACTTTATAAGTAAAGGAATATGCAAGACAGTCAGCATTTTGTCTTCTTTAGAGTCTTAGAAGAGTTTGTTGGGAAAAATTTTACATTCTGTGCTTTGCGTCAAATAGGAGCAGCATTTCACCTTTTGAAAAATAACCTGTATAGTCTGAATTGGATCATTTTTCTTTCAGAATAAACCCTGTGTCAATGAAAAGGGACATAGAATAAAATAGAATATTTAGAATAGAATATTTAACACGATTTTAAAAAATATGTTTCTGTTAATAATGTCAGTTGACTGAAAGGGACATTAACATAAAAAAAACCTCCAGTATCATTGTCATGTAGAATACTATCTTTAAGAAACAAGATTTTAGGGTGTAATAAAATAATATAATTACCATCAGAACAACAGTACTGGTTTAATGTAATTGGAATCTAACCTACAATAACCTTGTATGAGAAAGCTAGAGTCAGAAGCAGACAACCTGTATGGCAAGGATGGTATCACACATATGCTGTTTCCTCTCATCTAATTCAGCAGCAGTTGTAGTAGACCAGATAGGTAAAATTATCTTTCTTTTACATATATATATATATATATGAATTACTGTCTTTAGCTGTTTTCTGTCATAGAAAGCAATTGCTGCTGTAGCATCTCAGAATTCACTCTAGGTGTGTAGGAAGGTACACAGGCTGGTAGTGGTACAGGCTGAAACAGAGCCCGAGATGATTCTTCACTTACTTTTTCATATTAGAAAATTGTTTCAAAATAGACCACTTCTCTGTGGCTCTAATTGGTGTAAGCACACATTGTAGAGATTCCTCTTCAGCTGGGGATTTTACTCAGGATTTTATGAGTTACCAATATTTCATCAGTGGACATAAATATATTGTTGGGAAATTTATGAATACTAATTTTATATCTTCCTCTAAATTTCCATTATTCTCATATGGATGGGCTCATATAACAGCTGTATAGATCCTCTTTTATATACATGGACAAAATTGGCATACGCAAACTCATAACTATGATCTATATCAGCATTTGCACCATAATGAAGTGAGTTTACTATGTTCCATTGTATCCATATGTTTTACCTCATTTGTCTCCAAAAGGTCTTTTCCAGCTTAGTTAGTTTAGTGCTTCTGTGATTCTGTGAATTCATGTGCTGAGGGAATATCCATAGTTAACACAATTCCCTAATACAAATCCATAACACCATTACCAGGAGTGAGTCATGTCCCCAGTCTGTGAGTATTGACAGTACTGAAAACTTCCATTTTTTCCCTCCATTGTCCTTTACCCCTGATGATCAATTAGATAGACTAAACTACACAAAATTAAGTAACCATTTAATGATACTGTAATTAAATTGACATTTCCCACAATAGTCGAAGGACAGAGACTCTGGGATGATGTTGTAAATGATATTTAAATTTAAATATTCTTCCAGTTTTGTAGGAATAATACTTTATTTCCTATAGAATAATTTAATTCCTAGTCTGTGTTCACATATTGTCTTTTGCTTAAAATAAAACTGAGAAGAGAAAATGATGATTTGCTTTCATCTTTTAAAATGATTAATCATATACAGATATGTAATATATTATAACATCTTACACAGCACTACATTATTAAGTTAATCTAGTGCCCAGAGTCATTATGCACATTCCTGGATGTCCTTCTGATATTTCTCCAGTCCACTGAATTTTGAAGTGTGATTATGTAAATTTTTTACTGATAAATTAATTACTATAATATTAGTTGAAAAACCACTGAAATTTGCAAAACCATTGCATCTAAATAATATATTATGAATGACTTAATTATTTATCAAGACTATTCAAAATTAGTGGGACTAATTCAAAATTAGTGTAGGGAAAAGCATACATTTATTTTTAAAGATCACTTTTTTCGCACCAGGTCAAAAATGTTCCACATATCAAAAATAAAAAAGAGAAAGAGCCAAGTTTCTTTCATTAACTGTAAGGAGTTTGTTTAGGGTTAATAATATTACAACAGTAGTGCCATTCTTACTGTGAACTTACTATCAATTATTATATATTTTGGCTAATATATAGAATTTCTATTAGTAAGAAGACAAGAACGGAAGAGTTAATATGGGTGAAAGGTGAGTGTATGTAACAGTAAGAGAAGAACAGCA
>VWZV01008361.1:0-54112 GCA_013397155.1 Irena cyanogastra
TTTCTTATATATAAGAAATTATAGGGTATTTTTCATGTTTCATGCATGCAATGGCATTCATTGTTCTCAGGGTCTAGTATAAAAAGCTGTGTTAATGAAAACCCTCATATAGACAGAGGATGTTTCTGAACACACTGATGAATATAGCAAAAATTGGGTTTTTTAAAGAGAGACTTTTCCATTATTAGTTTTACAAATAGAGGCATAGAAAGAGTTTTAGCTTGGTCACCTCAACACTTTCACTTTAAAAAAAAAGCAAAAATGAAGAGTCTCTTAAGGGCCAGATCCATAATTTTCAATGGTCAACTTTAAAATGTTTTGGGGAGCTTATTTTGAAAAGAGTGACCCTTCTGTCTGTATTTTATATTACATTCACAACTGCTTGCTACTTCTAAAAATTGTCTTCTTACTGCATTTAGGGATAAAGAATCTTTTATCTGACTGATTTTTAAAAATTGAAATATCAAAGGAAAAAGAATCTTTTTTCCTCTGATTGTGAACCATCACAAGTACACTGTCCTTCTGATCTGTAAGAAGAGTTACAGGGACTGCACTGTGTGCAGGCTTCAGAAGAAGGTAGAGCCTCATCCATCAGAAGATGTCAGAAGCATTTCTGATTGCGACTGATAAGAGAGTGAAAGAGAGAAAGGCAAGCAGGTATGGTCTCAGAGATTCTGTATCCCAAATGGGAGCATGATATCATGTTCAGACTCATACTAAATGAAATGCTAGCCTAGGAAAAATTGTATTGAGCTAAGAGATTATTTAAGGCTCTTGCTCTATGTTGCAAAGTGTGTTGCAGTAGCAGCAGAGTATGAAAATACTGTATGCAAAATGTAAGTCAGATCAGTAAAAGTCATTTAAGTAAGACACGTGCATTTCCCACAGGTAGAAATGCAGGTATATTAAAGGCTACTTTCTGGAAATGGCTTCCCTCTCTATGCATAAATCTTTTAAAAGTTGGAGATTCAAGCTTTTGTCATTCCATATTTTCTAACCCAGAATTTTTTTTATTAGCTCAGAGACCATTTAGTGATTAAATATAATACCTACATTTCCTGTTCCTTGTCTGTGAATCTAGTTATTTGACTGCAGAACAATCAAACATTTATTTAAGCAGTTTATGTTGACAGAATTTTCTGTTATGGAAATTTGCCATTTCATAAAATAAATAATTTGTTATGGTAAATTGCTCTGTGTAGTAGGGATTGGGAATTCTTGAACTCAGGATAGAATGAATTCATTTGATTTTTACTATTTAAAAAAATAAAAATGAAGAGTTCAGTTCACCTACTGTATGCACCCTGAGTACAAACTATACCCATCCCCCTCTGAACCCAAAGCACAGACTTGTTACAGCAGGCGAGGGGAAACCTCACACCCTGGAGCTTTGTTTCCTAAAGGCACCCCAACAGCAGAGAATGCCAAATCAAGTGATGCCATAGCTCTGCTAAGAGGGCAGCTTTGCTCAGCACCACTGGGCACAGCTCAGGCTGCGAGCAGAACCTCCCAGAGAGAATTTGTTGTCTCTGATCCAAAAGCCCTGGCTCTGCTTCACATTGTGCAGGCAGGGTGGCGGCAGATAGGGACTGAAAGAGTGGAGGAGGAAGAAATGGGAAAGGGTGGATACAGAGAATGATTGGAGGGGAGGGAAATTGCACTTGCTATCTTAAACATCTGTAATAATGCACCTTTCTCTATCTGATACTGACTCTAAAATTGCTGATATTAGTCTATATCAGCACTGTTTCTCCTTGTTTCCGTCAAGTCTTGATCTTTTGACCTCACAGTATTTTTACACAAGTTGTTCTTGAAAAAAAAATTAATCTACTATACATCAGGATTCTCAGTGGCTTGGGTCCAGCTTTACACAGATTTCTTTACAGTGGTGGGCTGCATGTCTATGGTGCCATGAAGGCTGTCTCCAGCATCAGAATAAAGACTGTATAGGAGACATCTCTGTGAAATTTCAAAATGAGCTGCTAAGAAACTGAGGATTATCATATTCCTCAACACTTCCCTTTCCAAGTGCAAGAAATATTTCTCCCAGTTTTTCAAAGAAATCATCACACATTTAAAAGAGAGTGATTGAGACTACAAATCAAATATAACCGATACCACAGTCGTAGTTTTTAGAGTACCAGAAAGTATTCACCCTTGAGGATTAGGGACAAAACAGAACAAAAACTGAGAAGACTGTTGGAAACTTAAAAATTTGCCCTTTAGGAAAAAGAAACAATGAAAATCACTGTTTATCTACTCCAGAATGTTTTTTAACCTCAGTGGTTCACCCTGTGACATCCCATTGCATGCAATTATCTGGACCATCCACACAGTCTTTGAGAATTTGCTATGGCAATTTTATTTGTTATGTGAAATAAAAGTCATTGTGACATTACCTGAAAATACTGTGTTTCACAAGAGCAAGAATATGCTCTTTTTTTTTTCCATATGGAGAACTGTGGTTTTAAATACTTTGAAAGTTTTAAATCTTTAACAGAGTATTTAATAATGTGAATAGCTTTGCACCTAGGAGTGTTTAAATACTGAGGAAGCGCCAATCTCTCTGCAGGTCTTGAGAATACCACTGCACAGTACCAACAATTGATTTCTCAATTACTAAGTCATTTTTAGAAAGTCTGTATGATATTTAGGCAATGGTTGCTTTGGAAAACTGGAAGAAGATATCTATGGATTTGAAGTGTTTCTACATACTTCTAAATTTTTTATCAGTATGAAAGATTTCACCTATTAATTCTGAGTTATTAAATGCACATATGAAAAAGAAATTAGGATCTAACACAAACTCATAAGGTGAAAGATCATGTCTGTGACTGGATACTTAAGCTGTCAAGGTATCCTGAAAAACTGCACAGTACAGAAAACTTGGTAGGCATAAATAAAATTCTCTTTTTATATATGAAAGAAGAGGACTGCTTGGCTTCATGGTAATCTTCCATGTATGGAAGAGGGCTATGTTACATAAAGAAATTAGTACTGTTTCCAATTTTAGGATTCAGCTTATATCTGAGTTTAATAATAAGAAAAACTCTGCTCTCCTGTTTTATCAACCAGGCCTTGCTGGTTTACACATTTTAAGTAAGTTCTGTGTTAATATTCTGGCAGCTAATCTCTACTGCATTTTACTTTGAAGAGCCAAATACCTAACAGCTTCTGGGATTACAAAGCCTTTGCCATATCTCCAAACAAGTATTTGTGCAAAAATAAATTAATTTGGCAGAACTATGGATTTGGCAGACATCTTCTTGTCACTAGCGCATCAGCAAATCAGGCTATGCCCTTGTCTAGATTCCAGTTTCCTAATCATTCTGAAGAAATCAGTACAAATTTAAAATAAACTTGCCTATGGGCACCAGAAATTATTGTAACTAATGAAATAAGCCCTAGGAACTGTAGTAGTTGTTCAGAAGTTGTCACTTGGTTCTCACTTTAAAGACGTATATTCCTCTCTCTCTGTTGCTGTAGTCATTTTGTGCTTAATCCTCTGATGGCATCTTTCCCTTTAAGTGATTACCCTTTGCATCTTCTTGGCACCAGGTTTATTTTCAGCAAGCCGTACTCAGAGTGCTGGCAGCCATCCCAGGGAAGCTGCTCTGCCTCAGTGGCATTCGGTACATGGGAATTCCAGAGTGAGGAATGGGCAAAGGTTACCACGTGTTTTACATCACTCTGAGAAACATCAAACTAGACTATTAGTGTTTGACAATAAACAATGCATGAGGCCCTTAGGCATTGCGGTCTGTCTAATTCTTTATTTTCCCTTTCCTTGTAGCTCCACTCATACCAGCCACGTTGGAATATTACGTGTGCATTTTTCTCGTAATACCACCCCATGATGTAGGAAGTCCTGATAAAAGATGCAGTTTGACACAGAATAATTTAAATGCTAGGAAATAGTTTAACTCCTATGAAACAAACCAATTTCTTAATATGATTTGGATAGTTGTACTCTCAGACTTTTCCTGGACTTTGTTGTTTTAATATTTTAAGAGTCCGATTTCAGCCTGCAAGTTACTCTCACTGTATGTTCCTAAGGCAGACAAGCAGCAGCTTTCTTTGCACAGCAAAACTTGTTTGTCATAATCAGGAATATCCTATCAGGAAAAAAAAATGCACAGATTAAATATATATGCTGCTGAAAAGAAATGGCAGATCATTTTCCACAGTTCTATTGCATAGTGAAGTTCTACTTGTACTTCTGTCTGATGGAAGTTTAGCCTACAGACCTGTGTAGTTACCTTCTACAGGCTCCTGAAAGCTGATGGTGAATCAAGTGTGCTGCCTGATTTGCCTGCCTCCAGACCATTTCTTGATGCATGGTCTGCCTGGCTGTGCCTCACAGTGTGGGTGGCAAGTCACCAAGATGACCAGATGGTGCCATTGGTGACCTTTGCCCTCGCCAACTGCTCCTGGGAACTGCTCTGCCCATCACACGGGTGGCTGAGGGCTGATGTGCCAGGGTATGTCACTGCTCTTTATCAGCTGTGTCTGCCTAGTGTAACTGAGAGCTTTTTTTGGTTTTTCCTGATGTAACAGGTCCTGCACTAGTGAGTTAGAGTGGTCAGTGGAAGAACATTGTTTGCTGAGTAATGTCAGAGATTAACATTCACTAAAATGAGGATGGAAACAGAAATAAATAAATTAAATGGCAGGGGTGAATACAGAAAAACTGAAGTAGGCTATTAACTCAGACTGTCCTGGTGATTCATCTTAGTTCAAACTCACTAGGATTTGATTCATACTTGATCCTTCGATACTGAACCTTAATACTTACATGTAGAAAATCACAGGCCACAATCTTAATTTTCTTTGTTTTAAATAAGGAAAAATTATATGCTCCTTTCATTTCATGATAACACTTTGAAACTATTTTCTTCCCTAAAATATAAGATTTTCTAAAAATTGTATGAAGCTATCTGTAGGAAGATTTATAGCAATATAAAAATACCATCATTTAAAATGTATATTTATTTAAGTCAATATTATGATTAACTTGGCTAGCCTTCCAGACCTACTTAGAGATCTTCTTATTAAATCTTTATAAATGGATCTGTTACTAACAGCAGAAGACAATTTAGAATGCAAATGGGAATTTTTACATGAATGAACTGAGAATAACTCTTGTAAAAACAAACAGCACTAGGCATAGGTTCAATACTACAAAAGAAAAAGTAACCCATCCATAATATCTTTTTCTAGTACGACATGTAGGAAGTCTAAAGTGCTGATTTTCAAGCACAGAGTATAAACAGCTTACAAAAATCAAATGTAGTAATAGCACACTTGCTAATATATCTTGCTACCTCTGGTTTTCTGTATGCATCATAGCCATGTCAAATTAGCATTTCCGTAGCTATTTAGGAACACTCTCTTAATTTGAATACAAGTGTCAAATGACCACATGACAGTTTGTTAAAAGACCAATCCGCAGGAGACATCTATTTCAAAGCCACAGGTTTTCCCTGTGCTATTCAGATTCTGAATGCAGGGAGTGTTTTCTTGCTTCATTTGATTCATTATTTTGAAGATGTGGAAGTTATTCTTACTGTGAACAAACTTTTGGGTTTTTTAAAATGTAGTCTTATTTTGAGTGAAGGATGGACTTGAGAAGTTGCAGAAGAGAGTATAAATCCAAATAATTAGTATCTGAAGGCATGTTTGTTACTGGAAAGGAGTGAGAAGGAAACTGCAATACATGTGTGATGGTTGGAAAAGATAAGGGTAGTATATCCATATTTAGATGTATGAATTTGTATTCCACAGGATCAGGAAGAAGTTTTTGACCACCAGCACCAAGATGTATGGTATCAAGATGTAAATGGACATTTTCTGTCTTTATGTGAATAAATCAATATTGCCCATTCCGAGAAATCGGTAATCTGATTAAACACTGGACTGCTTAATTCTGATGTACAGAACCATTTGACAGCTAAACTGACTCTATTCCTATTTCAATATGTGAAATAAAATAACAGATCCATGCCTTCTTAGACCAGTGAATTTTTCTATTGCGACAAAGCAGATTTTTCTTTTTTAAACACCAAATTTTGTCAAAGACTTCTAAATTATTTCACGGTATCATAGCAAAGTCTGGCTTTCCTTTAAAATGCAAAGCCAAAGACAGACCTGAATGAAAAGAAGGGAATATTGGTTTTCACTTTTCCCATGTTTTTGCTCCCTATGTATTTACTTGCATTGCAGCTATCCTGTTTCCCTCTGCCATTTCCATTGCTCTAGCTGCTGTGTAATCAAGGTGACACAGAGAGAAAGGCACTGCTCTGGTCACTTAACTGGAAACAAAAGCCAAGCGTGGCAAATGAAAGAGAAGAAGCAATATAAGCATATAGAAGTAAGATTTGATATTTGCATGGCTTAGTTTTTGCAATAACTGATATCTAAATTTTTGTATGTTAAAATGAGCTAATGAAGTACAGAACCTTTTCAGATGTAACATTTTTAGTGATGTAGATGTTATCCTATATATTTACTTCAGAGCAAAAGCACTTTTATTCTTTTTGAGGAATTCAAATGATACTTTCACTAGAAGTTGTTGTTTTTGATGCATGCTGGCTAAGTTAAATGGTTAACTCTAAATCAGTCTTGATTTGATCTAAAAAAAAAAAAACTTTGTAGGCCTTCTTAATTCATAGTTAATGAATTAAGCTTAATGACAGCTTCTACTGAGATCCTTAGAGGTTCACAGTTTATTAACAATCCGTGCTGTGAACCCACATCTGCACCACTGCATCCAGTTCTGGGCTCCCCTGTGGAAGAAAGACATGAAGTTACTGGAGTGAGCTCAGTGAAGCACCACAAAGGTGAGCAAGGACTGGGAGGGTCTGTCATGCAGGGAGAGGATGAGAGAGCTAGGAGGCTGTTCGGCCTGGAGAAGGCTTGGAAAAGATCTTGTCCTGGTGTACAGATAGCTGTGTCACTGCGTGCGATGGAGTGTGTTAGAGAGAGACAGCCTGTGGACCCGGCAATCTCCGGAGGTCCCTTCCAACCCCTACCACTTGGTGACTCCAAGCATGAGTGCCAAGACCCACAGCTGTGGCAGCACTGCCAGCAGGCACCAGCTGGAGGAGTAATATCATTTAGGGAGAAGACAGAAGGAACATCCCTCTATTAATAATTTTTCTGTAGCAGGGAGGTCCAAACTAAGAAATTATTTCAAGTGTAGAAATTAGTACCATTGCTTCTTTATCAAAACAATGCAGATAAATTTATGTTTCCATTATCTTTCAGAATATTTTGAGGATATTCTGGATTATGTCTATTCCTGCTTTTATTAATCAGATCAAATTCTCTTTCAGAACATTTTATCCATTAATTCACATTCAATAACATACCCTTTTGCTACTGGGCATTCTAGGTCATTTATGCTTTGATATTTTTCTGGCACATCCATTAGTATACTATTAGAGTTCAAAAGGAACACAATAGTAAATGTTTCAAATATAACATATGCTTTCAGTCAGTATTTATGCTTTCAGAAGATGAGTAAGAGTCCCATTTCTTATGATGTTCCAAATAATTGCTGCTACAGGTAATTTGAAGGCCTGATTTTGTTTATGTGTATGTATATGTGTGTACATGCCCAGGCATTGGTACTTGTATCTCTTCCAAAGACTGTGAAATCCACAGGGAAGCCACATTGTAATTTGCACATAATTTACCTTTACAACTTCTAATTTTTTTGAGGATATCTGCTGCCTGTGTTTTCTAGATTTATTCAGAAGGGAAAATACTTCTGAGCCCACTGATTAATGGCTTGTATTAGAAGGACAGGGTTATGTAAAAGCATCAGCTGCATATTCTCTGCTTTAAAAGCCTACTACCACAAAGGTTTTTAGAACTATTAATGAATCATAATTTATAACTCAGGTATTTACATCCCTGCAAATTTCTGAGACTCTCACTCAAAAGAAATGGAAATTTACTACAAATAAGGCATAAATCCCAAACAGCTCTCAGTTTAAGAACAACCTTGAAAAACCCAGTGCGTTGTCCCTATTATTGAGAGATAAAGTAGAAAGCCTGTTTCTGTGCAGTAAGCCCTGCTTAAGAGTCTGCATTTGAAGATCAGAAGCAACATGTCATTCTGTGAATCTGATCTCACACAATATATCCCAGGTTCCTTGTTACAGTTATCTTTAATTAATATTTTAATTAAAGTGTGTCAAATGAATGTAATGAGGTCTGTAATAAATCTCCTGTGAACTACAGCAGAGCCAGAATATCACAATAACCATGAGGAACTAGCACAATAGTAGGAACCAAAACTCTGCAGAACTTATTAAGCCTCCTGACACGTCCCAGTCTGCCCTGTTTGATTAATACAATCATCCGTGTGGTTCATCTTGATCAAGAAATGGCAAAGAATCTTTCAACAAAATTATTTTTCCCTCCATTAATGTGGAGCTCTGTATCTATTATCTCAGTGTAACTGGGTTGGATTTGTTCTGTTCTCAAGTAAAAATTGTCTTTTAAGACAGTCTCTTTCTAAAGCTGATTGCTACACTCTGCTTATTCCCATTGTTAGGAGCCTCTTTAACTTCAGTGTAACTAGTCAGCCAAGAAACTTCCTACCAACTAAGAAACTGAGGATCTGAGTGCAGAACAAATAGGCCTGTGGAATTTTTCAGAAGGTGGCATTTCAACACTGTGGTCATTAGTCATTTTGGCAGCAATGCACTAGAAATATACCTACCTGAAACCTCTGAAGGAAATCACACACCTAGGGGATGGACTGACTGCTTAGCTTGCTTCTTAAACTTCATTGCAAGGTATGGATAAATTGCATTTGCCAATTCTTGGCCACCTGCTGGCCATAATTATCTTGCTTTTGGTGTTGAATTTCAAGAGTATCTTATGTTTGTAATGCTGTTAGAGGACGCAGCCAATTGGAATGTGTAAACATGGTTCTTCCCTGCTTAGCAACCGAAATGGCATTCAGTGCAGCGGAATTGAATGTGTTTCGATTTGTACGGCGTCTGTAGGCAGAGTTTGCTGAAATTGTAATTTCACATGGGCATACATTGCAACCTCATACATTGAAACCTGTTGATGTAATTATCAGCATCAATTCAGATTTTATTAAAAAGTTACATGGCTTGCTTACATTTCCTATCCAAGTTTTTACAGTGTGTTTTTAGCAATATACTACTTCAACCTTCCAAGTGTGTTTGCATATTCTAGTCACAGAATAATTAATAAATCAAAAGGCTGTGTTGTTTGTACAAGGTTCTATGTAAATAGAGTTTTCTGAAATAGTCAACATATTAGTTGGATGCTAGTTTTGTGAAGACTTTGACAAACTCATAATGTTCTAAATGTGTTCGTTGATTGAGGCTCTTTGCACATATATATAACAGAATTGGCTTTTCTTTGTTTTTCTACTGCAAATATTAGTTGTAATAACCCACCTGCAGCAGGTCTGGAGTTATATTAGGTTGGGAAAAGTGAATTCAGTGAATATTTGATGTCATACTTGACAATAACAGTAAGAGGCTTACTAGTTCTTAATGAGCCAGACTTGTAATACTAGAGCTGTAAAAAGCTTTTAAGTCCTACATATTGTATTTGGGGTCCTTGCATACCTATGTTTGTCATATTGAAGAATTTTTAATTATAACACATTTGTAAACTCTTATTTGGCTCCTAGTTAGTTATTGACATGGAGAAATCTGCATGTGATGAATATTTAGTACAACATTGCCTGGCCTTTGTTTGCCAGAGACAGAAGGAGACAGTAATGCTGCAAAATTGACAAAATCGTTCCATAACAAATAAATGCATTTTGTAGTTTTCAAGTTTACAATTTTTAGTTCATTATTTATTATCTTGTTTCTTTAGCATAATGTTCTTATTCTCATCTGCAAATCTATTTGTGATTCAAGTGCAGATCCAAAGCCCAATAAAATACATGAGAAGTCTCTCTTCGACTGTAGTAAACTTTGAATCAGTTCTCTTGTCTGAGCATTTCTCGTAGGTTCCTGGTAGGAAAAAAGTGCCTGATGAGTGTTTATATAGCTTCTTCCTAATAGCTGTAATTTGTAAATGACATGTAAATATTGTTCTTTATCATATTTGCACAACCTAGTATTAGCATTTTATGCAAGGCACACCGGCTTCATTTGCCACATGGGACTGCATTAACAGTGGTGGTGGCCATGTAGCATTTTTATATTTCCATGTAAAAAGAAGAACCCATGCAAAAACAAATGAGCCCTTTACCTACTGTTTGGGCCCATAAGACCTTACGCACTTTGTTGTATGTTCTTCCACTGCTCATGTTTCAATATCACTGTTTGTTTAAAATAAGACTTGCAGAAGGGCAGGAGAAGGGATCTCTCTCTGCAATGTCTTGAGTGCTTGACAGTGTCTGAAGTTTTGCATTTATATGCCTTCTAGTTGTACAGTTATACATCTTGGAGCTGGACTTTGATGATCCTCATGGGTCCCTTCCAATTCAGGGTATTCTGTGACCAGCTAAGAGGTGATCAGCCTTAAATAGGAACAAGAACTTTGTCTGATAGGGGGTCATGGTCTCACATCGTGTCAAAATTAATTATTTCAGCCTCTTGTACCTTTGTTTCTGTGTGCTTGAGAGTTCTTTGAGAATGTGGATGTTTTATACACAATTTATAGTTTACTAGCTACTTAAGAGCTACAGGTCTGATACCCTTATATTATGTCTGTTACCCTAGACACTTCAAATATGAGCAAGGACTGTGGATTCTCTTTCTATATGACAAATACAAGGTTTTGTCATACCAGTACATGTTAGCTGCCCATGCCTCCATCTCCTTGGTCTCTTGAGTAGTAATAAATTCAATAATTTATCCTCTTTTTGCACTGTATGAAAGCGTTCTCCTTTATTTTTAATTCAAATTTATTGTTCAGTATTTTTACCTTCATATTTTGTTCGCTAGGCAGGCAAAATTCCTTTATTTTCCTGGTTTTTGTTGTGAAATTTTCCTCTTCCATTTAGTAACTATGCAAGTAGTCAATTTTTACCTGCCTAGCCTGGCTTGTTGCTTCCTGAGAAAGGTTACATTCAAGGGTTCTATCAGTAGTATAAATTTGTAAAATATGAATAAAAGCTGAATCCTTCTAAAGTTCTTGAGGCATATTCTTCACAGATGACAAATAATCCTGTTCCCCAAATCTGAGCATACTCTTGTCTGGTTTTCCAAATTTTTAATGCCTGGAATTTAGATTTCCAAATTACTTGTATTATTTTGATATTTATATGTTAAAGCACAATTCCCATTGAGTTCATACATGGGCCCTGAGAAAAGGCAAACAAATAGAAATTCATAACTCTTTAAAAAATTTGTTTGAGCCATTTGTAAAGCAGATGTTTCTCATCTTGAAATACCTATTGGCACATATTTGCATCTTTATGAAGCAAAGTAACAATTTGTCCCTTAATTAGGAGGCATAACCCAGGAACTCCGTGAGAGCAGCAGGAGCCAAATGCTGGTTAATCCTCAGCACTATCACTGACTTGATAAACCAGGCAGAGGTTCAGTGGGAGAAAGTCAGCAGGTTGTGAAGTTAGATTTTTTTCCTCAAATACAGACTCAGAAGAGAGTGTGGAGATTTTTTGTTTTAACTGAAGTGAACTGAAAATTGGGGTTCTTTCCTTTCAAATGTTTTGTATAGTCTTAGATTTTAAGTGGATAAAGGAAGACAGGTTCCTGCATTTTTGAAGGAAAGAACCCAAACTTAAGAAAAGTGTTTCTATCTATTATGGATGCGATACAGCAAAGTAGCAGTATCAAGGTTTCCACTGCAGCCAACAGAACAACTCCTCATCTTGCACAGAAATTACCTTCAGACAAAACCAAAAGTAATTTTCAGAAGGCTACAAAGATACTTGTTGATAACAGGATCAAAAATGTACAGGGGCCTCATAATGCCACAAGGGGAACCTGAAAGTGGACACCTTCAGCTCATAATTCTAGTTTTACTAGCTGCAGCTCACAAAGCAACAGCTGCATCTACATTGCAAAATACCTCCCACACATACATACACACACAGTGTTTGCACACAATACTTATTTTTTTTCCTTTAATGTGTGGGAATAAATTAGAATCTAAGGTCTTACTGAGAGAAAGTGTGTGCTATTTAGTTTAGAGGGCTACAGATAATACAGCTCCCATACTTCGATCATGCATGCTGCAAATGGAAGAGGGGATCCTGCTAAAAGAACCATTCCAGCAAATCCAGGTAGAATTTTACTGAAGTCTTCCATCTTCATGACTCTTTCTGTAAGATTATCTTCTTCCTATGTTGCCTAGTTGTATGCATTAATTAGGAAAAAGACTGCATAATCAGAATTGTGTGCTTTGAATGAGTACTAATGTTTGCATATTGTCTTTTAAAAATTGTACCAAAAAAATTTGAAAATTTTTGCACACAAACTTTGTTCTGAGCTTGGAAGTCACAACAATGGGGTCTTGCTTGCTGTCTTTGCCCTGTGAAGAACTGGTCTAGAAATTTCTCAAGGGAATAGGATTTTCTATTAGTACCTTATTGTATAATCTGGAAACACTTTGAAAGTGTGTGTTGACATTTTCTTTCAAAGTCATTAGCCAAGTATTTTTCCAAGAAGGGCTCCAGTCTAATTCACTTTTATTTAATTAGTTCATCCATTGCTGCAGCCTAAACACCTAATGACTCTAGGGGGTGGTTGGACTTTTCACCCTTCCTAGCTATTATACTCAGTGCTGTACTGTACTTACAAGTCAAGTGCAGAATCACATCTCACAGGCTACTGTGCTTTTACTTCAGCTAAAGAAATTGTTCTTTTCCTCAAATCTGACAGGTTTATTTCTTTAAAAAAATTGTTGTAGCGAAGGGGCAAAGTACAGATGGTCTGCAATAGTTGTTGATAATAATACGTTACTAAAATATTTTCAGTGCTAGTAGGATGTTCCCTAAAGTTCTTCCTGTTTGATATTTCCAAAGAAGTTAAGAAACCCTTTAGAAGGAATGGCAGGCATTGTTTCTTCAGATGCCAAGGAAGATGTCTCCTTGATTTTACTAATGCTCTATGGCTGGTTAAGGTAAACCTCCAAACAATATCCATTGTGGATTTGGACTGAGTACAGCTTTATGAACTCACCCAGCTCAAAGCAGCAGATCACAGAAAGTTACTATTGATTTGCAAGGTCCTGACAAGCATAAAGGATTCATGTTCTGTGGTACTTGCCCCACTAAAGATTAAACAAACAGAATAAATGTACACCTTTTAATGTGTAAGTTAATGCTTCTGACAGCCCACTGTGCCAATCAATGTGACTGGCAACCTTAAATATACATTAAAGGTACTTCGCTCTTCTCAGTTGAAGGAAATGTCAACTTCATTGTTTGTGGCAGAGTAAAGAGACACAGAACTCGGACACAGGAACAGAAAGTCAGATACTGCCCATCTCTAAGTGACACAGGGAGACTTAGTAATGAGGTAGACATAGCCCTGTGGAAACAGGGAAAGTTCCTGCACTTTTACACAAGGTAAAGAAATAACACAGAACAAGGTGGAATAATCTGGAAGCAAGTGTTTGTTTGACAAAGGCATCTTTTCTACTGAAAAATCAAGCAGAGAGCTGGAAACAAATTCCTCTGAAAAGGATCTTTGTTATATTATCACCACATTCTTAATTGGAAGGCAAATTTAATTGGAAGAGGTGGTGCAGAATTTGTTTTGTTTCCAGGTATCTCAGGATATAACACATGCTGCAGCCTGAAGGTGGCTTTCCTGCCATCCTTAGCCATGCTGGTTGCCATTAACTGTGCAGGAGAGTGTCTGCTCAACAACACAGCATCTGTACTGCCCTTCATGGTGTCCTCAGCTGCCTATGCCATTAATAGGTACTCAACATATTTTGGCAAAAAGCTTGGGGCTGATCACAACTTCAAAGAACCACAGAATCATTTAAGTTGGTAAAGACCTTTAGGACTGAGTCCAGCCATTTACCTAGCACTGCCAAGTCCACCACTAAACTATGTCCCTAAGCATCACATCAAAAAGGACTAGTAACAATAACAACAAATTATTTCATTGCCCTGCTCTTCTCCATTTATCCACGGAGATCCTAATGCACTATTTCAGAACAGTCAATCTACAACTAAGAGGAAACAATGTCACTTCAAAATAGAATTATAATATGGCATAATCCTTACTTACTTTAAGAGTTAAATAACGTGATGGGAAATAGAGTAGCATGAAGGTTTTGAAGAGCCTATTTGTTCAATGTAATTTTGCATCTCCATCATTTAGATATTATCTGTCATTGAATGAGGCAGAAAAGATGATAGCAAGTAAACAAGTAGCTGAAACATCAACTTCATGCACCATACAGAGGTTTTGCACTAATATTTGGAACTGTAACAGCATTGATTTCATTGGCAGGTAAGCTTCTCCTAGAAATAATGAAAACTGAGTCCCATTTCCTAAACCGAATTTACAAAAGTTTTACTTGTTTTCATTATGATTAGTTTCTCTATCAGAGATGGAATGTTTTCTACTGCTGACATAGCTTCTGCAGAGGGATGAGGTCCATCTTGTCATCCTCTCTGTTCAGCACATGCTGGGATCCTTAAGGAGCCTGTTTGAAAGGCAGTGTAAAGAATGAGTGATACCCAGCACTGTACTCCTGTTTACACTTTGACAACCCAGCCTAGTGCTTAAGGTCTCCTTGAGAACCAGCTGATGGAACGACAGCTGAGGGAAGTGGTGGAAGGGATGTTGGTGCATTACACAGGGAACAAATGCGAGTGATAGGATGAAGCATTTTCTGACTCAGGCAGTGCATTTAGTTCTTACATGTTGACAAAACAGGGATCTCAAGTCATCATTTGCTGATGTGGGTTGAAAGAAATCTTTTTGCCATCTGTATATGACCATATATTTCTGACTTCACTCTTGATGTGTTGATCTGAATCCTATGAAAGATATTTTGGCTACAATCCAAGGCAAATTTAAGTAGAGAAAGCAGCATGGAAGGGTGCAAATTTACGCTTTGCCATATATGTTTGTTTTGAAGTTGACGAAACTTCAAATTATTTTAGCAGATTGAATTCCTATGTCTTTGCTTTTTATATTTTTTCATGTAAAGATTGCCTCCAGTTTCTACGGAATTTAAACATGAAAACAACTCTAATTTACACTAAGGAAATATTTTGATTCTGCATAAGTATGTAGGTATTTCTATGGCTACACTGAAGATTGCCTTAGGTTTGTTGTGCTTCTTCCCTGATTCATCATCATCTTCTACTTTCAGCTACAGCTGACTGCCAATCAGATTTTCAGAGAAATCCAGGGTGTTCCTCTTTTCTGATTTCTCTTTTCCAATCCCTTTCTAAGACTTACCTCCCCATTTACTGCCTTTCTTGTAGAATTTATGATGATTCTGCAGCACCCTCAAATTTACCCACATTTCTGTTTCCCATTTTGTGTCAAATATCAATTCTCAAATTCATTCAGCCAATTTCCACAGATACTGTGCCTAAGCTTCTGGCACAGCAGCATTTCCCATTCACACTCGTTCACATTCCATATCTCTGCTTCCTGTACTAGATTTTTTTCATGATCTCGGTATCTCTTCCTTTCTCTTCTTTTTCTGCATTCTGCATCAGCGAGATGTCATATCCATGTATTTTGCAGTGAAATAAGCTGATGGTTTTGCTGTTCCAGGTTTCTCTATTTTTAGTACCTCAACAGAAAGTTCTTGGTTTATGGCAGCCTGTCTCTCAACTCTGAGTAGTGCTAGTTCCAGGAACACAGCTAGTTTCTGCATCCATACTTTAGTGCAGCTTTCTTTAAAGCTGATGATAGACATAGCTGATAATTACTCAGCCCAGTCTTTTTTACAACCAGAAAGAAATCACTTCAAGATTTGTGCTTGTTGACAGTTTCACCTTTTTTCCCAAGAACACATTTCAGAGGCATAAGTGGTGTAAGTGAAAGATGATCTGTACTAGAGAAAGTGGTTAAGAAGTCAGTTGTACCTTTTTGTGTCCAGCTTAGTGATTAATGCATTTCTCTCAAAAGCCCACAAACAGTCTGTATTTGTCTGCCTTCTGTTCCATTCCAGCTGTGTGTTGACAGGGAGGGTGAAAGTTCTGGAAATAAACGAGTTTTATGGTGCAATTGTGAAGCTGATGCCAGAAATGTCATGTAAATTCAGAGACAAATATTTCTTATAGAAAATAGTTTCAAGCCTAAATAAATGAACGGTGATGGTAATTCCAAACAGTCAAATCTAAAATAGTGACTTACCAGGAACATTTGCCCAGAATAAAAAGGGAAGAATCTCCCCCTCCCCCAGAAACCAAATTAGGCACTGACTAGGAATTTGTAATTTTGTACACATCAGAGATATTATTTAAGTACAACTGAGGATGAAATTTTTCCCTGTTTTTTTAGAGGTTGTCTTCCTTATCTTAGAATTTAGTAACATGTTAAAGAAATGAGGTAAAGGTAATGCTCAGTTTCCTCCCAAACTGTAGCATAAAGTCAAAGGTGAAGTCATTTCTACAGACCAAAGTGCACTTCATTACGGAAATGTAAATTACCACCTGAGCGAACCCTCCTTCATGGAGAGAAATGATGATGGACGATGGCATTCTAGATTCTCAGAGGAAAGCTTACTAAATAACCCATCCATCCTAGCCACGTTCCGTATTGCCGTGACAGGGTCAGGCCACCAGATCAGCCAGAATGCCACCGACTGGCTCTGGTTGCAGTAGGGTTTGTTAAGCGTTACCGCGTAATCGGATTTGCCTTCCAGGTGGAAGACAAGCGATCACAGTGGAAGAGGTGTGATCACCAAGAAAGGGAAGGATTTAACAGAGGTCTAAAAGTTTTGAAAGGCATGGAATTTCACTGTTTTTTGTAAGGCAGGAATGAGGGAACACTAAATGAGAATGTCGGAGAGCAGAGTTAGGCGAAAAGGAAGTACTTTTTCACACAATGCATAATTAAATCGTGGAACTCCTTTCCACAGGATGTTGAAGAGGCCAAAAATACAAATAAGTTCAAAGATGAAATATGCAAATTAATGCTGAATAGATCCATTAAATGCAGCTAAACAAAATGGCCCAGTTGCGAGCCGCTCAGGAAATTACAATCTTGCCAAATTCTAGAAAGAGGATAGCTACTGTCCTGCTTCCTGCCAGGACAGGGTTAATTCTTTTCAGTATCCAGGAGGCAGCATGGCCAGGACCTTGAGGTTATTCTATAATACTGGTGTCATTGCCAGAGGCGGGAGGAGAAGAGACTCTCTTCCAGGGAGAAGGGATTCTGGTCTGGCTGAGCAAAGGTGCCAGAGGGAGCCAGCTGGTATTGTCTGCTGTCAGGGGGTTTTTGTGTGAATTGTTTCTTTCTTGGACCCTCTGTCGTTAGTATTGTTGCCATTACTGTTCATTTTCTTATCTCAGCTATTTCCAGTAAGCTGTTCTTATCTCAACCTGTGATATTTGCCTTTTTTGCCTCCAATTCCCTCTCCAGAGTGCTGCAGGCGGTGGGGAAGCGGGGAGTGAGTGGCACATGGTTTTACTGGGAGTACTAATTTGGAGAATACCATTCCCAAACCATGACAGCTACTTACCAGAGGAGGCTTAATCTCCTAGTTCTGTTTCTTATGGTCTTCACCTCAATATCTCTTTCTTGTCTTTAATAAAATTATTTACAAAGCGAAAGGATCTTTAACATGACGCCATTTGTTTGATTTTTTTTTTTTTTTAATAATTGTGAACAGAATCAGAACAATTGTAAATTTCAGGGACCCCAACCACAGCAGCCCTGTTAGCTTTGCCCTGAGCAGCCCAGAGCAGCCCTTGGTAGTGTCATGTTCTGCCCTCAGCTAAACACTCCCTGGCTGAGGGAATGTGTCAGAAACAACTCGATTTCCTTTCCTAAAGCTTTTTCTGGCTTTAGTTTTTTTAGAGCCAGCCCAGAAGAATATGATTCTGTGACTATTTACATATCTGCTTGGGTTGATGTTTTACCTACATGGCATTATTTCAAGAATTTTCCATTACTTTCTTTTAACAAAAAGCAAACTCTTTTAAAAAATCACCTTCTTCTTGTTATTTTTTGTGTGGTTTATATGAAGAAGGTGGACAGAAGTAGAAAAAGGCAAAGGATCCTATCTGTGATCCCTGCATAGCATGGAAATCAATCACAGAAATACACCATTTTTCACATAGCACAACTACTCACTGCTGTATTTTGGTAAAAGTTTTTACTGGAAAGGGTCTGTTTTCTTTGCACATATTTTTTTTCTTCATCAGAAAACTGAAAAAATCCCCCCATTTTCTGTCACAGGTGGGGACCAGAGTAATTTTGGCTCTTCTCAAGGAGAGTTCTGAGGAGTTCTGTAATTAAACTCTCCATATACAGAAATCATGACAAACCCCTACCTTTGTTTGAAGTATGATTATTTTAGTTAATTGAAACTCTTCAGATGCAGATATATTTAGATCTGGCATAACTGGGAGCAATTCCTTGGAACTCCATGGAGCACCAGCTGTTTGGGGCAGTTTTGAGCCGGTCAGTGCCCTTCACCACAACTCACTACCATGCCTTCCCAAAATCTGTTAACTCTTTTGTCAACAGATTTACAAAGAAAAGATCAGCTAAATAATATATCTGCAATACATTATGTATAGTCCCTATTTCCAAATAAGAAATTGAGTGATTTTTAGTAAGAGTGGATGATGTTTGGCAAAATATTCCTTTCAAAATCACAGTTTTGGCCAATGATTTTTTTTTTACCCAATTCTTGCTCTTGGAAAAAAATAATATTTATTTTGTAAAAAAACTCTGGCATTTCTTTTAAAGATGTTTTTAAATTTCAGTTCTGTGGGCTTTTTTTCCTAATCTCTCCCCTTAATCAGTTTGTTGTCTGTAAAGGACAGGAGAGAAAAAACAGCAAAATGGGACAAAGCAAGGAATTGCTGTAATAGTGGTCTCACATGCATTGTTCTGTTTTGAAGAACATGCAAAAAAAATAGTTTTTCTGCTTGTTTAAATTTGTGAAAGAAATACTAACATCACTTCTTTAAAAATTAATTATTAATAAAAAACATGAAACAAACCAGGTGATAGATTAAAAAAAGAATTTCCCCAAGAAAATAATTTCAAAACTTTTGCCTGAGATATTTTGATTGACAAGAATTGCATGTTAGGTTGCTAAGACAGCTTGTTTTTCTGTTCATAACTTAACTTGGAAATACTACATTTTATTTAATCATTTTGGGTTTTGACAATTCTGCAGATTTGTACAGTAATGAAACCAAGCATAACACTTTGTGCTACTGGAGCAGAACCAGAAATTCAAAGATGCAAAATAGAATCCTGTATCATTCTATTACACTTGTTTGACTGTAAAAAATCATTGTGGCACTTCCTGATAAAATTTCTGTAACATCAAAAAAACCCTGGAAGTCGAAGTAATCCCAGTTATTTACATATTAAACTGAAGAGCAATGTTGATTGTGTTTTTATTCTGTCGTATTACTTAAATATTTACTTTTTTGGTAAGGATTTGCCATATGTTATTGCACTCAAACTCACAATGTTGTCTATCTGTACAAAAAAAGTCAGTGTTCATGTGCAATATGGACATGGGCAAACAGATGGCTTTATAACGTGTGCAAATGTGGCCATAAAAACTAAATTCCCTTGTTTAGAGGCCTGACTAGATAGCTGTCAGCCCAATGGTGTTTCCACCCTTTTCTGGAGTGAAGTTGAGTGGGGTGACTTTGCTATTTTCCTGGTTAACAAAGGAATAGCAGCAGCAAAGAATGCTGCTGTGTCGCACAAGGGCTCCAATTGTTTCCTTCTTTTGTTTTTTCCTCTCTATTGTATTTTATAGATTTTATTTTGCATTGATTTTTCTTCCACTGGCCTGGAGCCTATAAACTCCAGTGTTTTTAATTAGAGAAAGTTCTCCATGTATAGATAAATGTGGCAGAATTATTTTCACACAGACTTATAAACAGGTAGTTATACGAAAGCTCTTGGGTCACTTGGCCTGATACAATCTGGATGATTTTCTTGCATTCCTACTTAATCTGTCCTTGAATGTCTGGTAACAGCACCTACAACTCCCTTCCTGGAAATTCTGTTTGACAGACAGAACTTTGACTCAGAGCAGTTCTCCTGCTTTTACCTGCTTTTCTCAGCTGCTGTGAACAGTGGGTTTCTGCTTGGATCCAGTTCACCCTGCCTTCAGGGATTCAGCAGAGATCTGGTGCTATGAAGTGTTTCTCTTATTGTGCATTATCATTCCTTTATTCCTTTATCCATCTCATCAAGTAAATCTTGTCAGAAAAATAGGATAAGGACTACTTTATACCTCTGATAAGTACCTGTACTCTAGAGTATTATTTTGGAACACCCAAAAAAATATTTTACTGAAATTTTCATGTTGGGGAGGCACACAATTTTGGATACCTCACTTCTAAGAAATATTTCACACAGATCTACTTCTATCCAACATGTCTGTGTTGGAATAGTGAGAAAAACAGGCAGTCATACTAGACTGAAAAATGTTAACATCAGAAATATCTAAAATACACATAGTTTTTTGCCACCAATTCTTTGCCAGAACATTCTTCACTAAGAAGGAAAGTCTATTGCATCAGACATTTTAGATGGGAAATGAGTGTGTCTTGTAGAAAACAATGTAAAGTACAAATTAAGCAGGTTTTCACTATTTCTCAATTAATATATTTCAAAATGAACCACACGGTTCACCTTTTTATTTTCACCATACCAGTTATGCTGCTAGAGGACTTCTGCTATATGTTGATATTTGTTTATTAAGGTCCCTTAAAGAAATGCTTCATAACTCTTTAGCAAAGTTTAATACTTAGTGGTTGTCTTCTTCATAGACAGTGCTCTTTTTGCTTGAAGTGTTACAGGTTTTCATTTAATCTGTCTTTGTAAAAGTCAAAAAGATTCTTCAACATTCTATTCTTCTATTAAGACTGTGCTTCATGGTAACAATCATGTGTAAAATGTATGTATTACACCCTTATCAAATGCTCCCCATGTTTTCTCTCTAACATGGAAACACTGACTCTCTAGCATCCTATTTCTGATGGTAGAAGGAGAAAATCATAAAATAAATAATTTAGGTTGGAAAACACCTCTAAGTCAAGGTTCACAGTCAAGAAAAAATGACAGATGAGATTTGAAATCATATGCTATGATTGCTTCTTCCCAAAACTAGATGGAGTATGTCCAAGCTGTACTATGTTCAGGTGGGAAGTGGATATGTTGAAATGTTGAATAATTTTTCTGGTAGGCTTTATACTTTTTTCTCCAATTATTTCCTATAGAAACTTTATAGAGCTGAAAAAGCAATACCAGCCAATTTATGAAAAACCAGAAGTGTTCCTCTGACAGCAGGATAAAACTAGAATTAGAAAGCATTCAGGATGGGCATCTGTGGGAGTAGTCCTCGTAAAGCTAGACTGGGAAGGGTCCTTTTTGTAAAGTTCATGGAATCTACTTCGTAGGAAAAGTCTTCTAAAAAGATTGGGGTGGAGGGCTTTAGATCACCTTTCAGCCCATGTCATATTTTTGCTATCTCATATTTTCATTTTAAGAAGCAGAAGAATTATTTGTTCTTTTACCAAAAATGAAACTGTGACAGATAAGGAGTAACCTGGTACTGATAAGCATAATATCCCACCTACAAGTTTGCCCTATTTGTTTTACTGTTAGGCTCTATAAACTTTTGAGATGATCTAAATTTATTTTAAAAATTTTGTACTATATATGTCTATTCATATCAAAAATGTATGCAAGTAATATAAGTGGTTTCTGTTAAGGCACAATGTTGCAGAATGGATTAGTTTGCAAATGCCACACAGACTAAATCTTGAAATTTTTATGTATTGAATATTCAGGTTCTCAGGTATCAACATAGTTTGTAATTTAATGAATAGGATTTTCTTTCTATTTGATTGACAGTTTTCAATGCCTCCTTCTACACAAAGCAAAGTGAGTTTTATTAGGGACCATGGGGAAGGTATAATTATAGAACCTCAAGTCAAGATTAGAAGTGCTATTTTAAAGAGAAGGTGTGCCAGATAAGGCATGCCATGGTAATTAAGTCCACAGCCACATGCTATGCAATATCCTGATGATTCTTTTACAAAGCATCACTTTGGCATCTTGGCCAGCCAGATAAGGAGATCTCTGGTTCTCCTAGACAAGTGATCTCTAGCAAGAAGGAATCTGGAGGCTCTGCTAGAGATAGAACACAAGTATCAGATGTACAGGGCATATTACTTTAGCTGGTGTAGCTTGTTTAAAGATAACACCCGGTTTTTTACCTTCACTGTGATAAAGTAAATTAGTTGTTTATCTTATAGTTGTGACTAATAATCACTGTGGTCATGATCTGAAGCTGTTACACCACAGTACAATTTGTTCTGACAAGTTATAAACAAGGCAGAGAAATACACAGCCTAGACATACTTTGAAGTGGTGTCATGGGCCTCATACTGCAGTGTAAAACCCAGTCTGGAGAATGGTGATGGCACTATCACAGCTGAGGAGATCAGTTAATTTTAGAAGATGACAACAAGTACCTCACTGAGGTGCCTTCTGGAGGACAGGGGTGACTAGTTTGTGACTTACCACAATCATGCCTTCTTGGAGACTACACTGTCTACTCTCAAGGAAAAATTCTTTCTGATTAAGTCAAGTTTCAGGAGATCAAGAGGGAACTGAAACACAAACCAAAAATGTTTTAAGAAATCCAGGTTTAATTTTAATGAGTTGCCACACTTTTTTTCCCCCCAGAGTTCCATTTTGATTTTGGATCTTCAATTCCGTTTTTGCTTCCATTGAGACAGAAAAAAATAAGGTAGAAGATCTGATATCTTCTATCTGGTTTTGTTTTTTTCTTTTTTTTTCTTCTCTAAGTAAAAGACAGATATATGCTAGCAGGCATAATCCCATATGCAGATGATTGTGAAAGCTCAGTGGTGGCCAAATGCAGCTTGGTTTTTCTACACATCCTTCTTGGAACTCTACAGCTTTAACTTGATTTTACTTGTGCTCATCTCTTTTATTAATAAATCAGATTGACTGTTTTGGTAAGAATGAGCAAACACCACTACTATGGAAACTAAATTGTTAACTAGAATTGCAGAAAAATTGCATAGCAGAAGCTTGCAAAGTCTTTTTGTTGTATCTCAACAACATAACTGCCTCATGATTATTGGCGTATCTCCCAAATTCCAAGATGTTGTTAGTGGCAAACAAAAGTAGAGTACAGCTTTATTTTGTGAAGCATCTGCCACAAAAACATACTCTCACAGGCTTTACACAGTAACACATATGTAGTATTGAAAATGCTAGTAAAACGATGTTTTAGCAGTAACATTTTAGTTTTGGTGAAGACAGTTTCTTACAGCATCTTTCCAGAGAACAACTGCTTTGATTTGAACAGGGTCAGCTGCTGAATAGTTCAGAATATCAGTATTCACCTTTACTCCTCAATGGGTTTTACAAAATTTATTTTCAGAGGGATTGTGCTGCTTATATTAACTGAATGCCTGTGTTCTGTGTAACCTCTCTTTCCCATTATTAGTAAACAAACATTCAGGGATTTTATATTCTAGTGACCCCTAATTTATTTCTTTCTAAATTATATATCTCTCTGCCTGACCAAACTCTCAGACCATTTCTGTAACTGCAGCTCCTTAAAAGTTGCTAAGGAACTGTTCAAATGGCTGTGTTGCCCACAGCTCTAATGACTACTTTTGCCTTCCTTTTATGCCATACAATTGTTTTTCATCTGAATCTTCCCAAAGCATGGATTTCTAGCAGACAAATATCTGAAAGCATTACAGTATATTAGTAAAAAGGACTGATTCTCTTCAAATAGTTTTTTTGAGGCTTACAAAATCAAGCCAATTATAAAATGAGCCAACTGAGACAACAGCATTTTCAGATAGCAATAAGGATAAGTAACAATAAAAATGTCTCTTGAACATCATCGTTCTCACAGGCTCGTGTACATGCCTCTGTCCAAGGCACACAGTGCAACTCCTTTTACTTGTTAATTGATCCTGCCTCTGTTGAGATACAGAAAAACTGTATTTTTGTATAAGCAGGCCACTGACATTACAACAGCATCACTGCTATATTGAGGCCAGTTCTATATGATACTGTGCTAAGAGCAGTGATTTGGTCTGTGACAGACTGACATCTCCTACCTTCCCAACCACCAGACCACATGCAGTCTGGGGTATGGATATGCTCTATATGAACTCTTGCATGCGTCCTCCTTTGCTTGGTGCCTTTTAAGATTGATTGGACCAGGGCCAGGAGTGAGAGTAAGCACAGATCTCATTCTTTATGATTTGGGCCATGGTGTTAGGAGGCAAAGGGATTTGTGGTCTTTGCTTTCTGGATTGCTTATATTTATTGATCAGTATCTATTTAATGCAAAATACAGAGCAGAGCCAGGAATCTGAATCGCAGCCTTTCCTTTCCAGGTGACAGTACCCTTAGTGACAAATGCTGCACATTTTTTCTGTCCCTATTGCAAACCAGTCCTTGACCTGTTACTTCAAAATCAATGCACTTCAGTAGCTTAACAGTGTTTGATGTCCTGAGCTGGCCATTAGCTGCCGTGAAAGAGGGGGCACTCACTACTTTCATGCCTTTTGTGGCACATTAGGCAGCCACATTGCTTTTGGATGAGATATTTATGCATATTATTAAATTATCTTTAGTATGTTAGTGCCTTAAGCATAGACCTTTAGGACATGTGGGCCTTAAGGCGCATTGCATCCCGGTTCTCAAATGAGATATTCCCACATGACAGGCAAGGATTTTCTGGAGATGACTCCATACAGTCCAGTAAGACCAGCTGTTAAAATCACAGATACGAACAAAGTTCTAAAAAGTCGCTTTCATCAAGTTTTGTATTTTGTCACCACTGTCATCTCTCAGGAATACCCCTATTAAAAGCTGGCCCACCAGACAACTCCCCTTTGCCTTTCCTCCCATGTTCAGACCTCGAAATTTTTTCTCCTTTGAGGATGATCCAAGTTCGTATCAGGTTGATGTGCACTTGTCAGCACACCCTTGAAGACAAGCAACAAACAGCTTAGTGATGACAAATATACCCAGAAGTGCATCTTTAAAGAGAGGGGAAAAGTTGCTATCAAAAACTTATGGAGCAGGGATTTTGATGATGACATATTCAAACATTTGAATTTCAGGTGTCCTACCTTAGCACTATCTTTACATCTGTGGTCTGCTGCAATTTCATTAAACTGTAAATCAGAGGACATACGTTTCTGGAGCAATTTATGCTAGTTTATGTCCATGTTAGTAGAAGATAAATATGAGAATCAGGTAGAGGAGATAGAATAAAAATATTTAGGAATGGATGGAGGATGACAGTATTGGGAGAAAGTATAGCAGTCTATAGACAAGGGAAATCAACAGAGAGAGCTGGGAAATGACTCTAAAGCTGTGGAACAGCAGGAGAAGAAATACAGCCTATACAAGAATGAATGTATAACATTATACCAAATAGCAGCAATATTAAAAAAAATCTAACCAAACCATTAAATTCCTAGATAAAGTATTATAGAAATGAAGGACCTGATTTGCCTCTTCTGCATATTAAATTTAATAGACCTTTAAAACCAAAGGCAAATAGCAAATTGGGTCTAAGGAAGAAAATAATAAGTTAGGCACTACAACAAAAGAGAAATACTAAAAATTAAAATGCTTGGGGAGAAAAGTCTGGACATTTTCAAAATAAAATATCCATTTGCCCAAGATTTTTTTCTAAGGGCTGTTATGGAAAAAATTAAGAAACACTGAAAATACTTTTTAGCAAAGTGTTGTCAATATGCACATTCACAGTCCATTAATTTATCCCACTCTCTCACCAATCTATGCTATTTTCTGGAAGTATTATAGTCCAAAGAAAGAGGAACAAAGACTGGTGCAGGGCATTATCTGCAAAGTAAGAGCATCTTTCTCTATGGATATAGTTATTTTTATTTGTGTTTGTGAGCAATTATTACAAGAATATGCTTATAGGAAATATTCCTTAAAGGACAGCAGCTGTTGGCAAGCAACCTTTCTTAGCTATTGTATTTTCAGTAACAGTGAGACATTGCCTAGATGCCAGATTACCAGATTATTTCTGATCCCTGCACATACAACTTCCTTTGGTTGCACATCAAGATTTCTATTTTTAAAGAATTTAATTTTTTTCCCCAAATTATGAAGAAATCAACAAGCAAACATCTATTTAAGCATGGCTCTATTTCTGAAATTATGTTTTGTTACTCAAGAGTAAAAATTTTTCTACTTTTCTATGGGCCCTCTACAGCAATCCTTTCTCTATGCCAAATGTATGCTTCATAGATCTTTTCTTAGAAGATTCTTAGATTCTAGATTCTTACAAGAAAATTCAGTTTTGGAAAGAAAAATTTATGTCTTATGTGTATTTGAATTTTTAAGAGTTTATGTTTCATAGGAACAAGATAGTCTTTCATGATTTCAAACTTTCCACAGATATTTTGTGCTTATTTATATTTTTTTTTCCTTCCTTTCACATCATATTCATTCTATCACATCAATATCTCCACCTTCATTAACGGGCAGATCATTCCAACTGTAAATATGAAATAGCAACAGATGTCTTTACAGATTTCAGTAACTGAATGAAAACAAAAGCTTTTCTGAATATTTCACCATCCTAACTTTAGAAACTTTACCATAACTAGTAAAAATAATGCTAGTTTTAGCAGCACTGATGTTTTTTTCAGGGTAGAAGGATTATGTAAATGCCAAGTGTAATGGTTAACACTATAAGAACAGATACGGAGAAAGCAAGCTCGGTAAATTAAATGTTTTCTAGAGTATGGATCAAATTTTACAGACACTATTCAGAGCAAGTCAGACTAAATTCATATTTCTGCAATTCTGTTAATTCAGCAGTGTTAAATCCAGTGTAAATTTAGCCTCTCTTTTGTGCCACATTAGCTACCATCAACAGCTGGCATTGTCCTAAACTCTCAAAGCACTTAAGGGAGGCTTCTCCCTCTTGTTCCTTGCTGTAACCCTGAGAGTAATTAGACAGTGATTTCCACCTCGAAACTTGTCTATGACAGTGCCACTCTCCCACCAGCTAAAATCACTTGGGCTTTCATGAGTCCCTGCCCAATGGGAATGGTACAGTGGGCTTAAATGCCAGGAGTTGGTCACCTCCTGGAGAGTAACCCGGCTGTGCTTACTGGTTTTAAAGCACAGGAGCTGTACATAACTGCATCTGTAACAAGAAATAACAGAGTGATCACACTGCCTAGTGTGAGTAGTGATGAAACCAAGGGGGGACAACTCACACCTTCTGCACTGCATACTTTCAAATTGGATTTGGACCAGTCCTGTGCTCCTGTGTTGAGAGCATTTTGCAAGTGCACGGATGCTTGCAACAGGCGAGCTTGTTCTGAGAGTAATTGAGCCAAATGGCCTGAACAGGAGATACATGGAGATTACAGCTATGTGTCTGCCTGCTCTCAGGGTTCAAAAACCACAGGCCAGCTTTCTGCAATTTCAGCCCTTTTAAGGCATTTGAGCCAATAAAAGCAAGGTAAAATGGAACTTTAAATTGTAGGATATTTTTGTTTTCTGGAGGGAATGGTTAAGGCGACTGAATTTTTGTCTCCCAGCTCTCATGGTTCCCCAGGGAGGAGCAGGGTTTGTCCCTGTTTAATGGGCTGAGATTTTTCTTGCTGGTCTCTTTGAAAGCTGTCAGACAGAAGTGTGCAGTCAGTGGACTACGATGGCTCTCTAAGACTTCCTCCCAGCTGTCTGCAACAGTAGCAATATTGTGTCCTGCTTGAACAGCCACCATTCAGGCTAGATGGGTCTGGCTTTCCCCTGTTGCTGTGGCCCCGCAGTGGATTCCCCCGCACACGTGCATAAATATCACTGTAGTAGTCACTGGCAGGGACTGTTACAATCCAGTAACAATATTTCCCTTAACAATGCTGTTTTCACATATATTTCCCAAGCAGTTTCCTTAGGAGCTAAAACTGTCCAAGGTCAGGTAACTACATGGAAAATCCAAGCCACTCTGTGTGCAAGGGCAGTAGCCATGCCAGGGTGCAGCATGAAGCAGAGAACAGCAGCCACTTGTAAGCCGTCTGTAAACAGAAGTCTTATACAGAGGCCCTTAATACACTTTATACCAAGGAAATAATTGATTAATTGTGAGGCTGTGCTGCCTAAACGTCTGCAGCCACAGTGCAAAAGCTACCAGAGGAGTGAACAGAAGCACAGGAACCCAGAGCTCTATCGCCTGTTCCATCTCCACCTCAGTGCCTGGCTCGCTTCCCTAATTTTCATGTGCCATGCACCGCTCCACAAATGTTACTTGGCAAACATTATGTAGGTGGGCCTCACAACATCTCTGTGAAGTAATTAAACACAGAAACCTCACACTGCAAACAGGGAAAGGGAGGCTCTGAGCTTGGCTTTCTTGCCAGGCTTACAGGGATAAGCAGTTTCACAGTAATTCAGACCGTTTCAGGGCATTGCTATATTTTAGCAATTGTGAGGACTGTGCTAATCTATGGGGTTTGATTTGATTCACAGCAATTTCATCCTCCCAGGGTGGACTTGGTCTCACTTCATTTGTCACTGTGGGCTGCTTTGGAGACTACAGAAAATTGAATATGATTGATGTCAACTGTTCTGTGCCGTAAAGAACTGTCCCTGGTATCACAATTTGCTGAGACAGACAACATCTCAATGTCCAAACTGTGAAATTCAGAAAACAATTATGTTTTACTAAATCTGTGTGGATAACTATTTTCCAGACAATACTTTGTCTTTATGGAAGCACTGATCAGATCAAAAAAACTGATGTAAAAGGACTATATAGCAAAGTATTAATTTGTTATTATATTTGAAAGTACTTTTTACAAAAGCATGAATTTAAATTCTTTATTCAGGTCTGTGAAAGGCATCTCTCTTTCTGGGGCCCCCCTGTGTGGGGAAACCCCCTGCAAAGGGTCTATGCTAGAACTGAGAGACGAACGGGATCTTTTTTGGTCTTCAGGTTGCTGTTTATTTCTTATCTTATCAAAACTNTCCTTGTTCTAAATTCTGTCCAAAGACTGATCTGATCTGCTGGTCTCCACCTCTTCTGTAATCTGGAGCTGTTGCTGTCAGTTACTTGGTTTACTGTTCAGGATGGGTAAACATTGTGAACTGAAGAGCTGAGGCTGTAGCTTGTTCATGTTTTCACATAAAAATTCGCATTTGTTCATGTACATACTGTATTCTAGGAAAAACATTTTCCTTTCCTTTTGAATAAGGTGTAAATAGGTTTAAAAATATGTTAACCTTTATTCTAGTTTAGAAGAAAGTCAAGATATCTGGTAATTTTAGTGTACTGGAAGCAGAGATCACTGATGTGACTGGCCAACATGTATTTCTTCAAAGGCTTGATGACGCTGTCTCTTTGGGAGCAAAGCTACTTTATTGTGATGATGCATGGGATAAAGAGTGTTTCTGGTAGACTTTGAAAGTATCAGTGTTTTGGAACAAAGGCTATTGGTGTTTTTGTTAGTAATCTCTGCATGAGGCAAGGTAAGGTAGTTCGTTCCTTTTTGCTGGGTGACAGATATCAGGTCTCCCAGATGTAAGATATGAGTTGCCAGGATTTGAAGCAATGGTTAGACAAAATTTTCAAACGTGGTTAGAAAAAGCCATGGAGATACACTTTTGTGACTACTGTGCTGTGCTTGGTCTAGCTATGGAGGGCTGAGCACTATTTAAAAGAAGCCTTGAATTTTCACTGTGCCTTGTGGTTTTGGTAAAGATTGTTGGAGAACCCTCTAACAGCATACTTTCCCCATTATCTCTTCTCAAACAGTCCTTGCACACTCCAAATTTCCCCTTTAAAAATATCATATTAATCCTTTATGTAGCCGGCTGGTGGGTGGAGATACTCATGTCCTGGACACTTGTGGTGAAGGCCAACAGAGGAGACAAGGTTGCACTGTCTTGTGTTTATTTTGTGAAAATGTGCAGGAACAAAATTATAAAATATTTATTTTATGTATTGTTTCAAGTATTATGCAAAACCAATAAAAGTAAGTTGAAAGAAAACACCAGCATTTCTGATTTTAAATATCAAAGGACAGGAAATTCTCCATCCTTGATTTTCCATTGGGATTATAGCAATTTACTATTTTGAAATTCCCTGCTTTAGTGTGATATAATATGTAAAGGATAAGCAGGATCAGGATGACATTGAATTTCATCTTTGTTTAGTTTCAGTCAGACCACTCATAGCTATCACACCATTGTAAGGTGACATCCGTAAGCTTCCAAAGATATCACAACCTAAACATTTTTTGATACTAGATTAACATCCTTTCCATGGGAATGACACATTTTTAATCTTATTCCAGGCTTCTCTGTTATTACAATAGACCTTTTTTTAAATCCCTCCTATACAGTCACCAGATAAAAATAAATGTGTGATCAAACAACGTCGAATCTCCATGTTGCGAAGGGAGGTGAACTTAGGACAGAGCTTTCTTTCATAAAGCAGTATAACAGTGGGAAAACCACCATACTTCAAAATACTAACCACACTGGCCCATGTCATATTTGGAGATGTTGTTGTTAGCGAGCACCAGCAAGAGTTCAGTCTAAACAGAGGTGAACAGTCAGCCTTGAATGAGGGGCTATGCAATCACAGTAATGTCCAGAAAGCCACAGATGGGTTATGGCTTTGATTTTTGGTGGACATTAAGTGATGAACAGGACCTGTTATTTAACTCATATGTGTTTAAAACAATAGAAGACAGTACTTTTGTTTAATGATGATGGTTTAGGAGTTAGGTGTAGAGAGGAAAGCTGCCATTCTGCTCGTCAGAAAAGCAGGGTTGAGTCTTGCTTGGGATCTGAGTTGATGGCTGCAGACTCTTTTGGCATCTGTCTCTCCTGTTTGCAGAATGGGGGATGCTGAGTATTGTCCACATCAGTCCCTGTCTGTGGAAACTGGAATTTCTGAGCAGCATTAGCCCAGGTGTCAGAAGACCTTCTAATTTGGCTGGAGCATGATTTCCAGTGGCCAAAGAGACCTGTCTGTCACCTGTAGGTCAATTTGTCGATGGCTGAAAACTGAGCTACTCAAATAGCCAACTTCCTGTGCTAGAGAAATCTAACATTTTAGGCAAACGATCTCTTTTTTTTCATTTACAGAATCTAATATTGCAATGGATGTTTCCCAATGTTTCCTTTCCTGAGGAAAGAGGCCCCAGACAGTTGTGAAATATCACACTAAACACAAGAAAAACATTGAAAAACCCACACAATAACTTTCTTATCCTCCTTTTGGATTATTGTACATCCAGATGGGAAGATTAGCTTGACTTAGAGGGTTTTTTTCAACTTAAGGAGTTTCTGCTTGGTGACTGTTTTCAAAATTAGAATCTCTTTGGTTTCGGTTTTATGTCTTGTTACAAAATCTGATTTTTCTGGAAACAGAAATTTCATCAGGATAAACCCTTCTGTGTTTCGCCTTGAAGGGAAGCCCCATTTTTGTACAAATCAAATCAGTTTTGTGCAAAGTGAATGCGCCAATACAAAATACAGCATAGGCCATCTGATCTGCAGTGCTGGCAGTGCTCATCCTCTCCGCACAGTTCCTTTTGCTGTTGATGTGTGGTGCTGGCTGATACTCCAGGGACTCATCCAGTGGCTTTCAGATGGGAAGGGAGGAGTGTGGGGGTTGGGGTGTGTGTGTTTATCTTTAGATAAACAACCACTGCTGTACCAGCCAGGGTCTTTACTCCCTCTGCAGAACCGAGTCAAACAGAGCCTCTCGTGCTGACCAAAATGCGACCTGTATGTGCTGGGCTTACTCACTACAGGTTCATAAGGAAGAAAATGCTCAACAAACACAGGACTGTTTTGATAACCATGCTCTTAAGTCACCCAGGTGCCTTTCAAGAATAAAATCTTCAGAGTTTCTGATCTAATGTGACGTTTCTTTTCAAAATATCTCCCCTCAAATCTGATTTTTCTGGCCTAAGTTGCTCAATTGCCTATATGAGGTAAGAGTGCTCATCAGTCAGCACTATTAGTTCCTGTATTTAGTCATCTATTACTCAACAAGATAAATGTAGTCATACTGCTCATGTAAGAAATAGCACACAGAATCACAGGCAACTGGAATGTTACTTCGTGCTCTTTGAGTAGGCTGGTGACCTTTAGCAAGTTTGTGTAAGCAATCCTTTTCTCCTTTTCCCATCTGTACAGTACCTAACTTTAAAGTCTTGCCTGCCTCAAGGGTAATGTTAAATAATATTGTACATAAAAACCGAACAAAAAATTGAAAGAACAAGAAAAAAATTATAAAAATCACGAGAGACACCAAATGTTTTTCATTGCAGAGACCTGTTAAAAACTCATTACATTGTTTGTGTCAGGCTCAGCATGGCAGCTGCTGCTGTCACTTTAGTCAGTAGATCAGCGTTTCCTTGCCAGCATTCAAAGAGGAGAAATGCCTCAGCATCCATAATACAGATTTGCCTGAGCAACAAGGGTTTACATCCAAATGCAGATTTCATGTTTCCATATACGTAAGGAGAACTTCAGAACATCCTTTATTTGGAACCCAACACATTTCCACTCAAAAACTTGTTTGCACTGGACAGTATTTTCACCTGGGTTATTAATTAAAATAATGTAACATAAAATGAACAGACTTTAAAATAAAGTCAGCAAAGATAATTAGATACAACTTTATTATTTATGTATTATGTAAAATCTGTTTAGAAAGAATTTTTGAAAATGCTAAGAAAGTAAGTTTAAACAAAGTTTCTAAAAGCTGTGAAGAAAAGTTGTTGCCCTTCCTTGTAAAAATTGTGTGAATACACCACTTGTAATATGTGCAATTTTATCAGAGTCATATGGCTCAGGTATATTGCAATATATGGGAAACCATGACTCATTTGTAAAGAATTACAAAGGCCTGCCATATGTAAATACTAGAGATACCATAATAATGTATAAGTGTTTTCAAAAGAGAATTTTTAAGAAGAAGTGCTTTCAGATTCTGGAAAGCAAAGTGTTTCTGCTCCTTGCTCTCAATCACTGCACTGCACAACTTTTACCACTGCTCCCCACAAAGTACAATTTACTCAGCAAATCCTTACCTCCATGAAATTACAACTGTATTTTTATGCTTCATTGTAAGAATTGTATTTTATATACAAAGGTATATAATAACATAGAGTAGGAAAATGAAGAAACATTATTTTGCTTACTGCTTTATCATTTTTTAAAGCTGAGAGGAAATAACAGGATTTACCCCTGGCTTCAGAAAAGGTTTTCTCTTTATTGTGAAGAAAATGGCATATTTTCCTTCAGCTGTTAGTGAGCCTTGCAGCTGTACTCTGCTCTTCACCTCGTACTCTTCCCAAGTGGTAAATTAGTCCTAATAATGGTGGCCATAGCAGTATTAAAAACATCCTTTTAATTCCTTCACAAAACCCCAATGAATTTAGAGTTATTAAACAGTCCATGCTGTCCTCCCTCTGTGACCAAATATTCTGGATATCCCACATCCCAGTGAGACCACTAGCAACTCCCTTAGCTCTGCTTCCCTGACAGCCTCCTTACTGTCCTGTGCCAAGTGGGAAAACATTTTTCCAGCTGTGCAGATCCAACCTCTAACATTCAGGATTAACACTGATTTTAGGGTTCAAATGTACAGCCAGTGTTTACACTATGAGTCAGCTAAATCCTCCTAACTGCATTTGATGACAAGTCAGGCATCCAGGCTTTTCTCTGTAATCAGGTGGGCTAAACAAGTCTCTAGAAATTTCTCTCTCTCTTCCTTTCTGAACATCTAGAAAAAAATCTAGAGCTCATTTCCCTCAAGTGAGATTCAAAAAAGCCCACCATAGTTTTAAATATTATGTACATGCTAATTCTTGGGAGTTTTATAAAACAGACTTCTACCATATAGAGACTTCATTTAAAGAAATTACTTAGTAAGACATTCAGTATCTTAGCAATTGTTTGAAAATACACAGAGAGAATGATTTTTCCTGAAGCCTATCATATAAAAATTGGGAATCAAAGGAAAAAATTCAAAACCAATTGTTTTTGAATCCCATCTCTAACATAAATACAAAATAGCAGTCACACTTGAACAGCACAAGACCAAAACCAAACAGATCTGAGAATAAAATCTTTGGAGAACAATATTTTAGATAATGAACCCAGTTTTCCCTTTGGGGGACCAGTTAAAGAATAAACTATATATGGCAGGTATCAGTCACGTTGCTTGATACATCCACTGCAAGAAACTCAGCTGTGTGGTGAGAAGATTGGTAACAGACACTGAAGAGAGATGATGCCATGTGTATTAGTCAGAATCAATTTGATTAATACTAAAAATTAAACAGATTGTCTGGTTTTGTACAGATAGGTAGGGGATATACAATAGAAATTCCACCAGTGAAATGTTCACCATGTTGACTTTGGCAGGTAAGAGTGGAAGGTATGAGCAAAGCCAGACCAAAAGGCAATCTAAGATTATTCCCATGGCAACAGAGGTTAACAGGTTAACATTTCTTAATTCTACAGATGAAGTACAGTTCTCAGTTTTCGCCCCAAAAAGCAGTGTGAACAGAGCAGAGACCTAAATTTTCACAAACTAATCCCATATTTTCCTCCCATTACATATTTCAATTGTTGGATAGGGAGTAACAGCAGACTCGTCTTTGCCTTTTTTGCAAAATTCTTGAAGTTTACTTGTTACAGCAGGAAGACATCTCTTCAAGAGAATAAATCCAGATGAAAGGAGGGAACCACACTCAACCGAGTCCTTCTCTAACCTTCATTTAGATCCCATAAATAGTAGGTGTTGTCGCCTCTTACCAAAGCCTGAAAGAATAGTAGCTACTTCCTTTTTCCTGTTTCTATTACAAAGGAACCCAGTTTAGTACAGAGGCATTCTATGAAATTAATTAGCACCCTGCCTCTTTTAATAAATATTATCTTTCTTATATAATGTGCTTTACTGTATGTTGTAGTTGAAATGTGAGGTACGTTTTTTCTACTTCTTTTTTCTACTGTAAAATGTGAGGTACGTTTTTTCTACTTCTTTTTTCTACTGTAAAATTTTTTCTACTTGATTATTCATAATCAAGTCTAAAATACTTTAATGGTTTTTATTTATGAAAACTTAGTAAGAAAACGAAGACTGGCAGGTAAAATGTTTGCAGTAGAGTGACTTTTGAGGTCTCTTACCATCCAATATGATCAGGATATTGTTTGGATTACACTTGGAAGTGAACTCTATAATAAAATTTCAGACTTGTTTGGATACCTGCTCTCAAAACAGGATTATGACAGCAGTTGCAGATAGCTATGAAGCTATGATGGCTTTATTTTCTCTAGACTAGAGATTGATGGCTCTAAAAGACCTTGAGTACAGACCAGGGAACATTTTGTTCCCATTGAGAGTTTTTGCTGGTTTTTATTCCACTTGTTTCTACAGTCTAAAATAAGCCTCTTTAGAATGAAAAGCTTGTACAATTTTTGTATGGAGAATCAATGTGCAAATCACTTGGGAAAAAAGCCTTGGGACTGCCAGAGAAGAAGGAAGATACCTGGGCAATTAATTCTTTGTATAAACTCCTGGGCATTTCATTCCTTGTGTGAACTCCTACAATGAGTTTTACCACAGTAAAAGAAACATTTGCAGGTACTTTGTCCTTTTCTTTTATCTTCTCAAGGGTAATCGTGGATGTAGTCTCGGCTAAGAGATTATAATCAGAATCTGTTCAGATGTGAAAGAAAAGACCAGCTTTGTGCAATACTTGCCAGCAATACACCTATTTAGAACTGATGGTTCCACACATAAACCAAACCACTCTGCTTCTGGGAATTATTTTAAGGGAGAAAATTAGTCTTCTTAGTCTTATTCCAAAAGACTGCAACCTTGGAAACAATAGCTAATGTGTCAAAATAATGTGGATTTTTTGTATCTGAAGTATGTTCATAGGGATTACTGCAGTAGCATCTGAGTATTTCCTGATAATATAATGGCATTTGTATGGTTCCAGATGTTATTAATCCCACTTTGAAAGCTGACAAAGAGACATTAGTACCAATGACACTTTCTTTTAATACAGAAGATGTTCTCCTACAATGTCTAATATGATAATTTTTGAAATGCAAATTTTTCCTGTCAAAACAACGTTTGCTGGTTTTTACCTCCATATGTACTCCACATAGAAACATGATGTATGCTGCCTGTACTTGAATTTATAAAGCCATGTTTTCAGTGTTATGGTCACTCAGTTTTTTTGTTTGATTTCCTCTTCTAAGCTGGAGTGATATAAGAGTATCACAGAACCACAGAATGGCTCAGGGTGGAAGGGACCACAGTGGGTCATCTGGTCCAACCTCCCTGCTCAAGCATATCCTAGGGCACATGGCACAGGATTGAATCCAGAGAGTTCTTGAATCTCCTAGTGAGGAAGGTACTCAATGAGTATTACACATAAGTACAATAAGTGCTTCTAATGAATAGCTATGACTGTAGAAGCATGTGTTAACAAGCTAAATAGATGCCCATTTTTACAGTGTGTGTTTGGTAACATGCTGCACATGTGCCCACAACATTTTGTTACCGGGCCAATTTTGCAGAACTACTGAAGATAGCTCTTATATATCAATATTGCTTATAGCGGCAAAAGAGCTTAAAAACAAGTGCAGTGCAGGAGAGCTCAAAATGTTTGACAAGTATAACCAGGAGCAAATTTGGGAGTAAAACGGTAAGTGGTTGGCAATAAACCGAGGAGAAGCTGCGTGACGTGAGTTATTCATGTTGTGACACATTGAAACCATCTAAAGAGCTAATCAAAACTGGTCCTGTAGCCATCCTTTGGTGGTGTCCTCTTTGCACAGCAATTGGGCCCGGGTCTCCTTAGGGCATCATGGGGCCTCAAAGTGTTGTGGAAAGGACTTTGCTCATACAAAGTTTTATTTACCCAGTTCCTTACGGATGCCAGACAAAGTTACCTTAGGGAAAGAGCAAGAAAAGAGAGAGAGTGAGAAATGAGAAAGGGAGAAGGTCCCGTTTAACAAGATGGCCAATTCTGCAGTCATTTTTCAGCTGTCCTTGAGACCCTACTGCCTTCAGACCCAGGCAGTGAGTGGCATACAAGCAAGGAACTAGGGAAAAGTAGTTTCCTGCCTTCTGCCTCTAAGTACTCTATTTTCACTTCTGCTCAAGCTGTCAACTTGACAAGACCTTCCATGTGTGTTTTCAGGTTTGTTTGATGACTTCTAACTCTCTCCTATGTAGTTTGTTTGGTCCAGTGCCAGTTCTGTTACCAAAGTATGCCATAAAGTGAGTGAAAGTGGTGGACTCATGAACACATTACATAATTGTTGGGATGCTTTTGGCATGGGTTGTTCTCACCAACTCCTATTCCTTAAAAATTAAGCCCTAGAAAGGATGAAACGAGACTGCCTCAGTGCATTCCAATGTTTTAGGGAACCAGAAGTGCCCAGCTCTTGAGAAGCAGGTGGCCACTGGTGCTTGGTACCACTCAGGAAGCGATCAGGGAGACAGTCTTGTTAGGCAGATGTTTGTGTCAACTCACTGGTGCTCAGTCTTCCTGTCCTTCCTGAGACTGCACTTTTGTTTGTAATCCATATGGCATGCAGTGGGCACACACAAACAAACAGGTGCCAAAATTAATCCCACATTGCTCTGAACAGCCTGAGGAGACTTTTCAGGAGGTTCATTCTCCCACAGACCTTTGATTTGTTTACTGGAGAGAGCGGTGTGTCAGCTGGTGCTTCCAAGGCTTTGATCCAGTAGATAGGTGGGAATTATTTGACAAAAACATGTGGCTGAAGTTGAGACCTAAATTTTCACAAATTAATCCCATATTTTCCTCCCATTACATATTTCAATAGAAAGTGAAAGTTAAAATGGCTGTGGCCATAGAAAGCAACTAAGAGAGCAGTCCACCTCTACAATTCAGAGGAGAAAAGATAATTATGTGGTCCAAGAAATGTTTTAAATACAAAGAACTTTGATGTTTCACATCAGAGCAACAATAAATAGAGAGAACATATTTGCCTTTTCCCTAATATTGATATTTTCCTCCCATCTTCCCTCCTACTTAGAACTGTTTCTGTGGTGGGAGGATCCATTAGGTAATCTACAGATGTTTTACATTCTTAAATGTAAACTAGAAAATGAATTGTGATACAGATTCATCTCATGAGGGTAAAAAAACTAGTCTGCTCTTTAATGTTTCTTGGATGATGGCACCCCTTCAGATCATGCCTGAAAGTTGTGCCTCTCACCCATTAAAGCACACTCGACTGTAACTTACTGCTTAATAAAACCCAACATTTTTATTGCTTAGTAATTCTGGATCTGGCTCCCAGTGTCCCTGTTATAAACACTTAAAAGTAGGGATGCCATATTGAAACACTGACAGATTCTCATGGGGGTCAGGGCTACTGGCACCTCCCTAATGAAGTCACACACTGTTAAATATTTTTTTCCTTGACTCAAGAAGAAAACAAAGCAGTTAAACTGCTATATCCATTTTCCAGCAACACTAATCCATTTCAAACCACTCTTAACTATATTAAATCACAGGTTTGTGATAAAATGAACTGCCTAAAGGTTCACCTCGGGCTATTTAGCCCACAAACAAGATGCTGACTACTGGCAACAATGGGTGGTTAGCAATTATTGCTCAATTTAGTTGCAGTTACTTAGTTTGCTGTGTCTTCTGTTCAGACTAGCTGAGGCTCTACAGTGTGGTAGATTCCAGAGTGAAATGCAGTACCAGGGTTGACAGTGATTGACAATGACTGTGTTGAAAGGTTACTTGAGCAACATGTTTTAATTTCTTGGAGGGAAGAGAAACCTTCCCTTTCAGTGGGAAAACTCAGAAAGGGATGAACTCTCTGAACAAGTCTGCCCAGATATAGATATTCTACTCTGCAGAAAATCGTCCAGGTGTTAATAGAACCTGAATTTTCAGTTTAAGTATGCCTCAATGCTGATGCTAAATAGGGAAGCTGGAAACTTTACCCATTAAATACAGTACAGCTGCAATATAATAGTTGCAATGTAACAGTAGTAATTTGAATAGCAAAAAATGTAGCATTCTGGCTTCTAATAGTATTTTAAAGGGAGTCATCAGTATGCTGTGATTACACCATAGTTGTAAGTGGATGGACATAGACAATACATGCCAGTTCAAGGGAAGTGTAGTTATTTTCAGCCCAATTTAGTGAAACCCTTAACTTGCCTAGTGTAGGTCTAAATTTTCAGGTAGGTAAAAGATTTTATCTATAATTATTATGGGAACTGTTACTAAGTCCTTGGGAAATAGTACATAAAACCAATCATGATTTTTTATCGATCTTGGGCAATTTCATTAGCTGAAAGAGTCTAGTAGTATTTGCTACCAACAGGAAAGTTTATACATGTAATTCCCAAGCATTCATTATACACATGTTTTCATGTAAGAAAGGCTAAGTAGAATTCTTGAAGAATGCAGAGTCATCAATTCAAGATCACATGAATAGAGTAAGCTTTTGCAATTACTGTCTTCAGAGAAAATTGATCAAATGTGGACCTGTTAAAATTAAAATACAGTGTGATATAGAGAAAAGGAACTTTTTTCTCTTAACAAATAAAAACAGTGGTTTTATTTCCTTTGCTAAGACCAACAAAGACCATGGATAAAGATTCAGCAAAACAAAGATGTATCTGACATTTAAGTGCATCTCAAGATTACAGAGTATCAGTAGGGAACTTCCTTGTTTTGCATAAAAATCGATTTAATCACTAGCAGATGTTATTACAAGGCTTTTATTTTGGGGGAGATGATAGCAGAAAGACTTCAGGTAAGAGACATTACACATCAGTCTGCTTTTGTAGTTTCTGTACTTCCTTTTGTCCCTGTCAGAGAGGAGAGGCAGAAAGGGAAGCACAGTGCCTTGGATACCCTACACTTCCTACACTCTGATAGTTTATCAAGTGAATCAACGTTAAAAGGCTTCCCCTGCAGCCTGAAGATAAAAGGCATGTGGCCTGAATCTTTCTGAAATACTGCCCTTAGATTTCAGCTGCTTATGAGTGGCCTGTTGTTTTCATGGAAGTTTGCTAAGACTTACAAAGTAGCATTGTTTTCCACACTAGCAGATTTTACATCAATAATCCTTAGGCAAATAGAATTATGTTTTTACATACTAGAGAAGATTATTTAAGTACTTTTTAAAGGCAATAGAGAATAGAACGTAATAGGAAAACAGAAATAGGAATAACAAATTTTTTTGTCTCTGAGGTTATCCATTTATTCATAAAAGCATGGAAACTTTTTGCTCTGCCTTAAATCCTTTTAATAAGTTTTGTTTATGAGTTTATCTTTTAACTCTACTTTCTAAAGGAATAAGAAATTATATGTAGTACTCTAGGAAAAAAGGAAGGAAGGAAGGAAGNTTTCACCAAACTATATTGCTATGTGGACTCTAGTTCCGTCTACTATTGATAAGACCAAAGCATACTAACTGAAGGTTACTTTAAAAAAAGAAATCAATAGATTCTTTAAAAATATTGGCATGCAATCAACGTGCAGTTAACACATCTCCTCTGTTTGGAAGTACAATAATCCCTGTCACCTCCTGCAAAAAGAAAATGGTGCAATATTTATTGTCATGTTTCGCTGATCGTGTACATCAAGTACCTCCCTGATTACTGCAATGTTGGAAGAGACATGTGTTGAACACCATACTCAGGACATGCAGAACAAAACAGATTAGAGTGAAGAAACCTACAAATATCTTTCCTGCTCCAATAACCTTTTAAACTGGCTTTAAAAAACTTGGTTATCTGCAGCTTAAAAAGGTCAAAATTGCACACATTCAAATTTCATGCCAGAAAAATTTGTACTGTATTTTTAAAACACTATACAATCTAACAAGATTAAAATAGTTAAATGCTAGATCAGTGTTAATTATATGCCTTTAATAAGTAGAAAATTAACATGCCACTTACTGCAATTTTCATGAAAAAGACTTTCAGACATTTAATTGCTAGATTTTGTCATAGAAAAGAGTTTAGACCCATTTATTTCAATTACTTGATTTGCATCTTCCTCCTTAAAATGAGTAATGCATTAGTTTATCATACAGATAGAAGTAGAATAGGATGACTTCAAAACCAGTTTTTCCATAGGTAAAATTTTCTCCACAACATTAAAAAAGAAAACAAAAACCTCCAACAAACTAAGAGCATATTCTGGCTGGGGTATATACAGCCTGCTTATTGCTACATATCTGAAATCCTCAAATGCAGCTGGTGTGAGCCCGGGCATGCTGGAAATGGAAACCCAGCCTGTGAACGATCACGTAATACCAGAGCAGTAACCTGAGATGCGTTGCTGCATTAGTGCACAGAGTAGATTTTCCATCCATTCTCTGCATGAGCTTTTTTCCTGCTAGTTATGCCCTGCCCTGCTTTGTTGCAGTTTTACTGACACTGTTTCAGTACAGGGCTTCTTGCAGATGGCTGCCCATTTTCCTGTGTATTCCTCATAGTATCTTGCTAAGTGGTCATCTTGCCTGAGAGCACCCTTCTCCAACAGAGCATTTCTCTGTGGAAGATGGTGCCTATGCATTTCGGTGTTTCCCTTTTCTGACGAGTGGTACTGGGCCATCAGAGTCATCCAGGCTGCTTTCAGGCTCTCCAATTCACTTACTTTACTGAGTTCGTGCCACATTTCTTCTGAATTCCGTGTCCTTTTGTCCCTATTCTCATTTTTCACTTTGTTTTATTTTAAGCTCTGCTTTCAGCTGCTCCATGATTCAGCCTCTTTTCCATGGGGGACATGTAAGTTCCATCCTAGTTTGTGTTTCCATTGCAGCTTGTGTAACAGGCTTAATACCATGGTATGCATCTGATTTCAAAAAGGGGAGTAGAGAGTAGATAATTTATTAATTAATTTTCTTATATAAATGTAAAAAAAAAGTTCACATATGTAATGAACCTCAGGCACAATTTATGTGAAAATGCACCTCTATTACTGAAAATGTTATTAACTGAAAGCACCTATGCTTTCCTTTTCTCCAGAAAGAGACAAAATCCAGTCTAGTCCAGAGTTCAGTTATTCATAATATATGACTGTACAATGTCAAGTTGGAGGGTTGAATTTTACTTGTATTTACCCATTTCTTTGTTATATCTGACCGATTCAAGCCACAACGGTTCTTTTAAGATTTTCAGTAACGAAGGCTCTCACACTTCAGGGAAATGGAATACTGGCGGTATTTTTTTCAGCAGTGAACTCGTCAGCCCAACATCCAGGACTGCATATGGCAGAGCCAGTCCAACCAATACTGTACTAGGCCCAGCCATGAAGCCCAAACTGAGATTTAAAATATCCCAAACTCAGGTGTGTCCAAGGTCATTCCTCCTTCTCTCCCTGCTTTCTGACTAGTTGGAATTAAAAAGTAGAATAACCAGCATCTAATGTCCAATTCCTATTTCTTCTCCCTGATAGATTCTTCACTGACTTTATAGCCAACTTAGATGTTTCCAGGAGGAAATGAGCAGCTGCTGTAACATTAATTTGGAAATGGATTGAGTCTGGAGAGACTTTTCACCCCATCCCACAGTACCAACCATGATGCACAAGCAGGGGTGGGAAAAGGAAGTAAGCCAGTCCAGGGAAAGGGCAGAGGAAGCTTATCCAGCCCTGGAAGGAATTCACAGTGCTTGTGGTAAAGTCCCAGTTTAATCCTAAAAATTAAATCTTGAAGTCATTCCTCACTTCTTGTCCATGGAAAACATTTGCTAGCAGCAGAAAAGTGCAAACAACTCTATTCTTTGGATAAGCAAAAGTGAGTTCCTGCGGTATTTCTGTGCCATTTTACACATGCAGGATCCAACTAGGTCCTTTTCAGATGCTCTGGGCAGTTTGGTAACATTTATTTTTCATCCCACTGACATGCACCTATGAATTTTTACCAGCAACAGAAGTGAGATTGCTGCAGAAGCTCTTTCTCCTGGTATTTTCAGCTGCAGCGCTAGTGGTGAAAAATCTCCTGGGCTGACTGTTGTAACATGATTTTCAACCTCTTCTGCGTACTGTAGGCATAAAGGGAATTCAGATAAGGCTATGAACTTGGATACAGTTATCTGAACCTTACTTGCAAAGTTTCCAAAGTTCATCCATCACCACAATGGATCCCGTGGGATGTTAGTTGGCTCTGGGGAACATTAGCCGTTTTCCCAATTTCATAACACTAGGACTGGTGCGTATTGTTAGATATTGTAAGACACCATTTACCAGCCTGAAGTGTGATGTTTATATAAATATGTCTGGAACATACAGTACCTCTGAGGGACTGAATCAAAAATAACCAAAGTTTTTCACAGAGCTCCATAATTCCAGGGGTGAGGTGGGCAGTGAATTTTGACATGCTTTCTGGTTTTGTCTAAGTATGCTTGCTTGAAAAGAAACAGCTGGGAGACTTCTGTGAAAAGATGCCTATATCTTAGCATTCTTCTCAGAAGAATAAATATCAAGTTTCTGTTTCTCCTGACAGGGAGTTGGTATAAAAGCATTCGTAAAATTAACTTTGAAATGCAAGGTGTTGTTTTTCTTTTTCATTGTTTCTGTAGTATGTTCTCCCACCTAGGAAGGTTAATACAGGCATCTGTTTGCTCTTTTTAGATGTTTTGATATACAAAAAGACTGTGTGGGACTTTTGTTTGTTTATTTGTGTTTATTTCAGTGTGAGGGAGGCAAAAAGTTTTTTAACAATAGTGAGTTCCAAATCTGTTGTTCATTTATGAAACAGCTGCTGTGTTCTATCTTCTTTGATGCTCTCAGGTTTTCTACTTACCTGATTTGTAGGTTTTAATATTTGCTGCAATGTCACCCTTATTAATGAAAAGAAAGCAAAAAAAATCCCAAAAAAACATATCCAGTTCTACGGCTTCACCATAGGTGTTGAAAAGGAGAAAGTACACGAGAGAGAAAGAAAGAGGAAGGGAAATGGAGCTCTCAGTTATTTTTCCAAACTTTACTCACTCTGCTTTTATTCCCATTTGGTCATGGATACCAAAACCATAAGTACGTCGATAAGGAAGTGCAAACCACTTTTACCTAGAAAATATGAGGCTGTCCTTAAGCCCTCTCATGAGCTTTGAGTGTAGTGATGCAAAACTGAATCTTTTATGTAGCACCTGAAGACACCACCACTGAAGTTAGTGGGATCTGCCCACTGATTGTCTTTAATTGAAGCTGGATCAGAGCCATAAGCCACACCAATTATGTTTGTCCTGGCAGCTAAACTGTCAGGTCTGTCTGCATAAACTCAAAAATGATATCTTGTGTTTGAAAACAACGTAACACTTCTGTATTCTGATCATAACTCTAATGATGTTCCTTGACTGGGAATATAAAGGGAGACAATTATCCTCAATGATAGGGGCAGACATCAGTCTTAGCTTAAGACAGATCCAAAGGCAGTAGGACATTACCTTGAGTTTTCCTCAGCAAACACCCTGGAGTACAATGTTGACCCATCCTGACCCATTTGCAACAATCATTTTTTTTCTCAAACTCTGGCTACTTGCAAAGGCTTTCATTTTGACGTTTTTACAATGTGTCTTGAACATCTCTAGTTCCAAAATATAAAGAGAGGTATCAGAGGATGAGGACAGGGGTACTATCACAGAAACTTTAACAAAATATATCGTTTTTTTCCCCAGAGGTGCGGAGAAATCTCATTTGATAGTCCTGACCAGAATGCCAAATGTGTTCGCATGCTAGGTAAGGGTAAGAATCATTTCCTTTTTTTATTCAAGTGTATGGATATGGAAATATGTTTAATTGGGAATTTCTTCTTAAAAGTACATGATAATGACCATGATGATACACAATGGCATTTACATAGCTCATCCATATGTAGTCCTCATGAATATATTCTTTGCAATGAACTTTCAATTATTTAAACAAAGTACATATATTCCAGTAGTGTCCATGTGCATAGATGAAAATATAGCAGTACAAACACTGTAACTGGCAGCTCTGATGAGCTGAAGTCCAGAACTCATATTCAAAAGATGAAAATCTGTACTTCTGAAGACAGTATTAATTCCACAAGCATGTATCAAAAGTCTCTAAAGCAGACCTTCAGCTGCATTAGCTAGGGAAACTTCAGTCAATGTGGTTTTACATATTTGCACTGGTGTAGCTTTGTAGAAATTCATATTAAGTAGAATTGTCTATTCTTTAGAAACAATGCAAAATATTCTGTTATGTTTCACTAATTTCTGTGAGCAATTTCATTGTGGTTGTTTGTTTTGTCTACAGTGCTAGTACTGCAACATTAATAGCATGGCTAGTATCACAGTGAAAGGCAGGGAGTAAGTGTCTAAAAACCTAAGAGACAAGGTTTACTCAGAAAAAAAATGAAATCACAGAACACTTGCAGGATTAAGCCTTAAATTCTGAAGACCTTTGACCTGCCAGGGAAGAGATAAATGCTGTAAATTAGAGCATTGCATCTAATAACGTGAAGATTGAAATAGCCAAAATTTTTAAAACTGCAACTAGCAATGTCTAGGAACTTAATTCCCATCTGGGTGCATAGCTATGCTCTGTAACAACAGATTATGTGGTTTGTTGTTTATATTCATTAAATCCTATTGTCACAACAGACTATAATTGCTGCAGAGGAAATCTGTCATGCTCCTAGTGCACAGATCCCAACAGATGAACTGACACAATGGGCCATAATGATGTTACATCAATGATCCATGGCTAGAAGTCCTTAATGGAACAAGCTGACAAAAAAAGATACGCTTGTGATCCTTTATCATGCCAATTATAATCTACAGAGTAAATACAATTGAGTTCCTAATACTCTAGTTCTAAGGAAGTTATATTCATGCAAATGTTATTATGCATTAGGGGGAAGAATGGGGAGTGGGAGAGAGGAGAACAAAAAAACCCCTTCTGCATGGGTTGGTTCATAATTTCATTTGGCATTTTTAGAACAAGTGAGTCCAAAATTGGGAGTTTGACATCCCTCTTAGTGCAAACAGTTCTTTAGGAGAAGTGAGAAGAACAAGATCTTGTTTCCATTACGTATGTTCTTATCTATGTCTTGTAGTGTATACATGTACAAGAATGAGAACATATGCTGTGCTGTGTAAGGAAACTGCTAGGAATGTAAAAATGACTCCAAGAGCACATGCCAAAGCTGTAACTGATTCTCTGAGGTTACGTCTCTTGTATTAAAAAATATTTCGCCTGCTATTGTTATTTTTCAATGTTGCTAACAAATTAAGGACTGTAGTGTCATATATAATATAGAATTTTTCATTTCACCCCAAGGTATTCCAAATCATGTACAGAGCTGAAACTATTCTAAGTGCAATTTGTATATTCCAGAACTGGCTCTGTAAGAGGTGTGGGAAGAAGAAACTAACAAGTACAAACACAACAGAAACTACAGTTGCTCTGAGAGTGACTAAAGACAAACTCCATTGTCTCAATCTCTCACAGAAATCTGTGTGGTTCTGGTAGTGCCGTAAAGCCAGAGGGTGTCCATTCTGGACACCTCTCCTTCCATACTGAACTTGTAGGGAAGAGGAGAAACCAGAAACTGCGCAGCCAAAAAGGCCTAAGACTTTGTGCTGAACGTGTCATGCAGTGCCCAGCCTCATATTTTACAAGGGAATTGAATTTCCAAGAGAATGTGACATAGTTTGCTACTGATCAATGCAAAGCTGACATTACTAAAGTCTGTGGGTGTAACCAGGGAACAAAGCACAGCGTGCCTTCAGAGAGGGACATCTTTCTTGGCTGCTCCGTCTTTGAAATATGCTGAAACTGTCGTGCTGTCATTTAATGTAACAGTGACACAGTGCTGACAGAAATCTAGAGGGCAAGTCCCAGCAACTGCAAGAGGATAATTACCCTAGTAAGAGAAGAAACACAGAAGCCTGGAGTACTGACTGTATTTCTTCAGGGATCTTTGATGCAAGATCAGTCCATATTTGAAACTGCACATTATCGAGCTGTACTCTAAAATGGTTTTGTCAGAAAATGTCTGTATCTGCTTCATGCTACTGGTTCTGGGCTAGCTTCAAATTTAAAGTTTTTTAGAAGTAATGCCAGGCTTGCCACTGAGTCCACATTCCTTGAGGTAACACGGATTATGTCTATGAAGTTCTTTTTCTATAATGGTTGAGGAAGACAGGTTTGCAGTAAAAATTCTGCCTTCCTGCTAGAAAACAGTAAATAATAGATTAAAAAATGCCAAAATGCTTACAATGCCTAAAGTGAAAGTAGGTAACTTTTCAAGACACTGACTAGGTATCACTCAACCTGAGATTAACAGCATAGAATTAGCTTAATGCCTCATCTTTCTGCATCAGAGTGATGGATATTTATAATTCAAGTGTAAAAAATAACAAAATTAAATGGTCACTTAGCAGTGTTTCCTGAGGATATGAAAGATGATAGCTATGTGCTCTGACCAGAATATGTTTAATATTAGTGTAATTAACTGCACTAAAGTCATTACAGAAAATTATGTTCTCCCTCTTATTTTTTATATTGTGCTTGTCTCTTTACGCTTTTATCTGTGTCATGATTTAATCCCAGCTGGCAACTAAGCAACATGCAGCCACTCACTCATTTTCCCCCCACAGCGGGAGCTGAATCAGAAAAAAGTAAAACTTGTGGGCTGAGACAGGAACAGTTGAATAATAGAAACAAAATAAAATATAATAATAATAATACCAACAATAATAATAGTGGTAGTGAAAAAGAGAGACAGGAATAAAACCCAAGAGAAACAAGTGATGCACAACACAATTGCTCACTACCTGCTGACCGAAGTGATTGGCAGCTCCCAACCAACACATACACACACACACACACACACACACACACACACACACACACACAGAGAAACACCAGTTTATTTCCCGATCATGATGCTCTATGATATGGAATATCCGTTTGGCAAGATCGGTGCACCTGCTCACAATCAGAGTACAGGAAACCAAAAGGTCCTTGACTTAAAGCAAACTTTGCTGAACAGAGTTATACCATCAGTGTGTTACCAACAACTTTCTCATACTAAATTAAAAACACAGCACTGAATCAGTTACAACTAATAAAATTAACTCCATCCCAGTCAAAACCAGGACAATGTGTTATACCAGTTAAAGCAACGCAGCTTTGATAATTGTCACAGTGGCCTAACTTAGCCTTTTGAAGACCTGAGGTGTTCAGGTCCTAAATATATCACAGCTTTCTTGAGTATGGCATTGGATAAGACTTTGAACCCTGCACATCCGTTGTCCTTTTAAAAATGGGAAGATAAGTGCTTCCTCACTCAGGAAAAAAGAAGAATAAATTTATGAGTACAATGAGAAGCTGAAGTTCTACAGTAATACAAGTAATGAAAATATCACACTTTCAATAGAAGTGTGTTATCAGAGGCTTCCCTTGAATCTCCAAGTCTGTCAGGAGACAATGGCAGATCATCAGCAAGATATTCCAGGGCAAGGAACAAAGTCGGAACTGTTCTGCTTAAATTGGAACTGATATCAAGTTAGTGAGGACACTTGGTTGTGCAAAAATTGTCTGATAATGCTGAACAGGGTGTCAAAAAACATTTGCTTTATGCTGCATTCTGGAAGTTAGAACCCTGGGCTCCTCATGCTCTTTACTTTTAATGATTTTGACTTATAAAATTCTAGTTAGCACAAAAATTGAGATTATAGAAATGTGCTCACTATTTAGTCATCAGGCTAGCAATTCATATTATGAAAGGCAGAAGGGAGCTATCCCTCTCCCTAGAGCACCCACTGCTATTTTCAGTGGCACAACCTGAGGTTAATTTTTTCCATATGCAGACAGACATATTCTGGGCTCAGACATGACACAGTATCATATCATGCAGAGATAATTGGGTTAGTTTGCTGTGAAAATTGCTGGTTGGATGCCTAAGCTAATTAACTCTGCTGGGAAGGATTGTATACAAGCTTGTAAGAGTCCAAAGTCAAGGCAACTTAACCAGTTCTCACTTCCTTAACTAGCTCAGTTAACAAAGGGAACTCAGTAGCTTTTACATGACAGAGCACTGAGTTTGAGGAATCTGTCCTGGAAAAAATAAATTCCCATAGCTGGCTCTAGGACTAGCACAGAAGCAAAAAGGTCTGCCAACTAAAAGACAAACTTCAATGTTATATATATATATATATATGTATGTGTGCTGTTTTGTTTATAAAAATAATTACCTCTTTATACAGAATAGATACGGTTATCCTTATATGCTGTATAGAAAATATGCAGTTGCACCCATCACAACACATACAAATTTAAATTATCCCTTAGGTTTTAATCTGTTCAACTTGATTGATGATAGTGAAGTAAGGTGATGGATGATAAGTGCAAATTATTTAGTTTTTTACTCCAGCAAGCTGTCTTTCACCACCAGATTTAGTCTTTACTCCTTAATGAAATGCTGGGCAGGTTTTGAAGAGGTCACATCTCTTGTTGGCCAACTCTGCTGTCTGCAGAAATTCTTCCAGGGGAAATGTGAGTTGCTCTCCTTAAGGAGCTGGTTATTAAGATTAAAACACAAGCCTTCCAGACGCCCCATGGCAAAAGGCTGAGGTGCTTTCTTTTCATTACTGTAAATTCCATGCCGACAGGAATGATGTGGCTGAGTTTTGCTTCCCATTTGGTGCACACTTAACCCTTGCAAAAGCAGACAGATGAATCCTTGCTTGGAATAAAAGTAGTTTCCTCACAAATAGCTGTTTAAAATTAACCAAAACCACCACCAACAAAAAGCAGCAATTATTAAAAAAAATTGAGGTAGTTCCACCTTTTTTTTAATTGTTCAGAATACTAGTACATAACTTTGTTGCTTTGAGGAAACAAACTTCTTCATATTCCAGCACAGAGAGGTGTCTACCTCCCTCATCTCCCCAAAAAAGTTTTTTTTTTTTTGGCATATTTCCACCATTTACTGCCTATGAAGAGTTATGGGTAAATCGGCTTTTAGCCATGAAATTAGTTTCGTAGATCCAGCTTCAGTCTTGGTGGCTCTTTGCCCACAGCAGGAAACCACCACACATTTGAACAGAGTTGGCAGCCACAGCATGAGAGAGAGAGACATTACTGGAATAACAACTGTGTTGAAAGCCAGGAGAGAGGGGTACTGGCAAGGCTCTGGCTGGCTGGTCCCTGCCTTATGTAACTATGGAAGGCACCTTCACTTCTGGCAGAAATAAAAAATCTGTTTTAACTTTGCAAAACCTGATCAAATAAACAGCCAAATAAGTGAACGGGTAAAAAATACGGAAGGGTAATTACATGTGTCAACTTGCCCTGCAGCAAAGGGAGAAAAAGAAATGAGGCATCTAGCCAAATGGTCCTGCATTGATGAAGAACCTGTGAGTCACTCCTGGGGCCCTCGCTGACATCATTTGAAATGTGACCCTATATCTCTTGCACATCCAAAACTTCTGCTGCTACTGATAGTCATGCATGAGCAATGGTGTTCTAAATAGCCAAATATATGGACTATTTATATCCCAGTCACTCGAAGACTTGCACCTGCACTTGACCTTACGCAGACTTAGTATTCTATCTGTGCAAACGAGATGCAAATAAACACATGAATCAATTTTTTTTTTTTTAATTAAGGAACATATTTATGGGGAAAAGGCCTAAAACTTACAGTGACTAGCAAGAAATCCATGCTTGTTGCTACACTGCCCATCAGGATTACTCAGAAATCCATAGCTGTTGGAAGGGAGAGGCTTAGGATGTCTGCTACAAAAAGATAGGCTTCTATTCTATGAGCAGCTTGCAACACAGGATGAAGAGAAGCAGGTTTTTTCCATTTATAAAGCAATGGTGTGAATGCATACAGAAAGATAAACACCATGTCTCCTTTTGATATCCTGTTAATGTAGATAAATTCAAATTTTAACATGTAAGTCAATGCTCCAGGTTTTTCACTTTTATCTCGTATTCCAACTGCCACTCTCCACCAACAATTTATTCTGATGAGAACAGGATTGTATAGATAGGACCTATGGAACTGTAGTTCTTCTACCCAAATGAGTAGAGATTTTAAAATAACTTCCAACACTTTTCCCTTTTTTTCCTCTAAAATAGCATTCCAGTATATTAACACAATTTAAAAATAAGACTTAACTCCTGATACTGCAACTATTCTTGTAAATGAGTTTTTAAAAGTGGGTTCTCTATATCCTTATCACCACTGAGGCTTATTGCTCCTTCATGTCAGTTGAGACCTCCTCCCCGAGTTGACTGTATCTTCCTGAAATGCATTTTCTAAATCTCACCTGTTTTCTCCAAGAACTCTCATGACTTGTTGGCCATAGTGGCACAGAGCAGGCTGAAGACTTGGGGTATCACTCCATGCTTGATGTGGAAGGCTGACATACCAGGCTGCCTACATGGGAATGTTGCTTGGAGACAAAAAGCGTCAAACCAGCAGGCATGAGGCCACAACAGCCACTCCTTTGTCAAGGACTTGATGGTGCACACATGATGTCATCGTGCCATGTTATAGTTTCAGGCTAAACAAGTAGGAACTCTTTGTCTTTACTATTATAAGATTTTTTTCCCTAAATCCACAAAGAATGTAAATATCAAATCCAGCTTTAACTTTCATGACTATTTGATTACTTTGGGTAAGAAATTATATTAAAAAAAATTAAAAATTCGAATTTCTGATGCCCTAAGAATATTTTAAAGAGCAGCTCTCTAATAACATCTTATTATTCAAGTAATTTTGATCTAATTACTATTTTAGGTAATTATATAGGCTGGTAGTTGAGTGACAGTGACCACCTGTTTGTCCTGTTCTGTCCCGTAAATCAGGTCAGACTGAAACTACTTCTCCTGCAGTATTCTACCTTTCAGAATGGTGCTGAAGGAGACAAAAACTGGCCTTGCCCTTTTGAGCATGCGTATAAAACACTTCTCTAAATTTAATTTAGGGTTCTTGGCTTTCTATTGCATAAACATTGACTTGAATCATATATAGTTTTATCCTATGTCTGAACCTGGTACAGGAAAGAGACGGGAGTGTCAGGGCACTTGTAGAGAATGCAGTAATGAGGATTTGGCAGCATCGATATAATATAAGCACAGCATGATGCCTTTCTGGAGAAGAGAGTGTTACTGTGTTGCCCACATCTGCAAAAGCCATTCATTTGGACCAGGAGATCCAGCTGAGATTCAAAACCTCAAGACGTGACTAAAAAAACTGTCCAGTCCCCCAACTAGAGATACCCCAAACCCCTGACTCTTCAGCTTCTCTTTCTATCAAAAAGGTTTTTGACTTGTCTGAGAATTTAGGAAAAAGCTACAGATTTCCAAGGCCTATCCAGAAGTTGCAATCAAAGCATGGCTAGAAATACTTGTAAATTCTACCAGACTGCAAAGCCAAGTGTCTCCCTTTTTGTCCAAAGCATGTTGCAAACAGAAGGGTTGCATTCTGCTACCCATTTATGTAATAATCTAGTGAGAGGTTAACCTTTTAATTCTGAACTTTCATCATCCTAAAATAGTTAAAACTCACTTTTTTCTTACCTACCAAAATAAAGGCAACACAGGTTGGGATTAAGTGCACTCTGTTCCATCTATTGACCCTGCACAAGGACAAATGCTGGCTATGGCTCTTGGAGGATAAGAAATAGTGCCCTGCATCAGGGAGAGCACACACACGTAGGATAAGAAGAATCCTGAATTTTGTTTCACAGACATTTCCTTTTTCTTTTTTTTTTTAACTAAGTATTTCTTAGAAAAGCAGAGGAACAGTGGCTTGATTGATTTACTTAAGATGATCTCATATGTTATTTCATGGTATTTGTCACATGAGTTATTGCTGATCCCCTGTTGGAAAATAGATTTCAAGTGCCTATTCACTCTGCTTCCTCACAGTTTGATTTTTCCTCATGCCTAACCTCATGCCCAAACACGGACTGCATTAACGTAGTTTCCCATCTTCTTTGTCCCAAGTGTTATGAGTGGGTTGCACTCACCCAGAGTACTTGCTGTACAGAAAATTGCTGTGACTAACCACACTGCTATAAAAACGTTCTCTCAAAGATGGGGAGGGGGGAAAGGAACTCCAAATTGGGGACCAAACTGAAGAAGAAAACACTTATTCATAGATTTACATCAGCCATCCTTTCATGATAGCATACATATAATGAAATCTCCAGAACTAAACTTTTCAAAACTAGATTTAAAAGGTTCAGATTTATAATTAGTGGTTTGAGCTCATCTGTAGCAATTAATCTTTGCTTCTTTAATTATTACTTGGTGATACCTTGGAATTTCACAGTCTCTGCAATGTCCTACAGATTATTGTGTAGCTACCCTTAGTAGAGAGTGATTTATGTCTGAGAAAGCCATGGAATTCCTGTGCTTTCAAGCACTCAGTTCCTGACTGTACATGATCATAAACTTCTCAGGTTAAGAAGGCATTTTCCTATATTCTTCTCTGCTTAGTGTTATAAGGATGTCTCATATTCTTCAGCTAAACATTTTTGCTGTTTTGAAATGTTGTTAATAATTTTCTCATTTTTACTGAGAACTGGCAGTGTAACATTTGTAGGAATTTTTTTCCACCTCTAGTATAAAAAAATAAAGCTACCAAATCAAAACCCTGATTTTCTTTTGCCTGGTTATCTGAGTAACTTGTTTTCCTTGGTGGCTTTAGCTTCCTTTTCCTGTTTAAAATTTTTTAATATTAAAATATAATTTCTAATTATAATGTGTTGTCTTCTTGTACATCTCATACTTCTTAAAGCATTAAGTTGTTTTCTTACATCATCTGTTGATCATCAAACTACTTAAGCACGTATTTACATACTCTCACTGGAGCAAAAATAAGTAGATTGAAATAAG
>VWZV01008361.1:54145-77123 GCA_013397155.1 Irena cyanogastra
TTGCAAGCCAGGGTCAGTCGCAGTGTTTAGCACTGTGCATGCTCAAGCACTGATCTGATCCAAACACTTGAGGCTCTGGGCTTATGAAATCCTGGATTGTGACTGTGAATATTGGTAGAAAACGATGGAAATTCTATTTAGCAACAAGAAATGGAATTTCTGAATCACAGCTGGCTATGTCAAGAAATTAATGTATTTCTTACAGAAAAGTTCACAGAGTTCTCCTACTGGAATTCCCTCACAGGGCATTCTTCTCTGCAGAGAAAATAATGCTGAAGACAGCTGAGATGCAATTCATCTAGCAGAATGTCTGTGAACATCTGTAAAAAACCTTTAATTTTAAAGTCCACTGCCATCATCTAATCATCCCTTTTGTAGCAGAAGAGAACAAGAAAGAGGTGCTTCCTTCATACTTAGATCATTGCAAAACAGATGTCTAAAACTTGTCTGAGGAACCCTCAAGAAACTGAAGTGTAGATGAGAGCAGTTGAAGGAGTATATAGCAGAATAAGAAGTACAGATATTGTTTTTCATGGTGTTCAAAGCTCTCAAGATTAAAGTGGAGGGAATAATAGAAAAGTAGGCTAGTCAACCTATTCTGCAAGTTAATTTATTGTTTTTAACATAAAATCAAGTCTGAAGTTTTCAGGATATTTGTAGAAAAGTATTTGTGGGAGATTGTTTTTATTAACTGAATTCTTTTCCTCATTGCTTTTGTGAAGTCTTCATTTCTCTCTCTCTCTCTCTTTGACATAGCTGCAGGACCTTTTCTGACATCTGAATAGCTCCTGAATTTGAGTTGAATAAAGTACATTGAAAACATGACAAAGGATTTTTCAAATGCTTAAGGGATCCAGCATGCTGTCCCATGGGAAGAAAATTTGACTGTAACGTGAAATCTTTAGATATGAAGACTAAATTCAGCCATTAATGTGTCAAATATGGTTTTGATTTTCATAACATTGTGAATACCAATCCGCAGTAAAATTTTTATGGAGGGTACTCTACAGCTTATTTTTGTAAAGAAAGTGTACACATTAGTGTTTTAGATCATCTCAGGAGTGTGTTCTCGCGATCCTATCCCAACATACTGCAAATTCTGGTTTGCCATATGAAGCAGTCTCAGAATAGACAAACTGGACAATTTTCACATGTAATAGAGCAAGCCCTGTGCTCTGGGAGCACTTCTAATGCATTCTAGCTGCTACTAGACATCTAATCCATGGACATAGATTAGAAGTAGTCCAAACAAAATCCTCCAAAGCGCACACAGTGGAGACCTGGGGGCCTCCATTGCTGTTTAACTCAGCCAATTTGCTCTTCTTGTGCTTCTGCTTCTCTGAACCTTGCCAGAGAGTCTACACCCATTGGGATTTCAACCTAATAGTTGCTCTAACATGCAGACTTCTGTAGCCACAAATGACCTTCAGGACCATTCAGCTCAGTTAAGATTCAGCTAAGGATGTTTAGGATGTATATAATCCATAATTTATGACGGGTCGTAAGCGCGTGTTTATTGTTTGCCTACTTCAAGTACACAAGCCAACAATTAGTGCATGCAACCTACAACTTTATCAGATATTTGTCTTACACACTCATATGAGGATGAGTTTACGGGTAATGGAAAATGTGATTCAGTCCAATGAGAAATTTGTCCTTTTTGAAACATCAGGTAAAATGATTTTTAAGTCTAGATCAGGATTTCACACTGACCTTATAGATTAATACAGAGCAAATTTAATTTAACACTTAATTCAAAGGAATTATTCATATTGCAGAGCTTTGTTTATTGACATACAATAATGAGATCCTCACATTTTATTCATGCATATATAGGACAAATTATAATTGAGGTATCTTTTTGTTTTGTAACAGAGAGTGCTAATGAAAGGACTCAGAAATACTGGGATCATACACTTTATTAGTAGATTTAGAAGAAAGCAAGGATTAGTGGATTAGAATTGATTTCTCCATCTGAAAACAGTGCAATAAACTGACAGCAGAAATGTATAACATTATCATATCAAGAACCATATTACCCTGTTGACAGAAGAAGAAACAGTTATTTTCAGTGTCTTTTCAGACAGTTAGATAAAAATATGCAAAGATAGCCCATACATATACATGTGCATGTATATATATATATACACACACACACGTTTATCCTATTATAGCTTTTGTTAATAATGTATGAACATACTGTTAAAAAGAAGCCTGTGCATTTCCATCCCATGCACTATGTTTAAGGTTTCTGCAAAAGTAGGAAGACAAATTTATAGTTAAGATCCATGACTTAGCTCACAGAATGCTCTGGAACTTTGATGGTTGAGACAGGTATTTGTCAAGAGAAAGGTCAGTCTAAGAAAGAGACAGAAATTTTACTTTCTTCAGCTCTAACTGCCCTGTGAAGATTTTCTAACGGAACTTAATTTCTTTAACTATTGGTATCCAAATTTTTTATATTTACAAACTTGGGGCAGTATCTGCAATACAGAAAAATCATTGTTAAACTAGTATTATTTGGCTTTGCTTTGTAAACCTCAAATAGAGCTGCCAAAACACTCCGCCATTCTATAAATATTCAATTAAAATCACCATGGAACTTCTACAGAAAGAGTTGTGAAGATGTGAATGTAAGTTAAGGGGGTAGCATAAATTATTTGAGTCCCCAGCTAGCAGCTACATGATGTAACAACCATGGCAGTCACTGACAGAGTTCTGCTGGAAAGGGAAGATGAATGGCAGATGCCTCATTGTAATTTCTTGTTATCAGCAGGGAGTGTAACAACGGGCATGAATCCACTGGTTTATCACAGGTAATAATATGCCCAGGGAGCTGCCACATTAAAGGCACAAGTGCAATTGCTGCCATTGTACATTTGTCCAACAAGGCTCTTGAGGCATATCAAGTGTGTGTCATAATAATTAAGAAGCCAGAAGAATCCAAATTTGCACTACTTTAATTTTTAACATATTTCACTTTTCTTAAAAAAAAGGAATGGAAGCATCATAAATCATTATGTCGAATCTCATTTCTTTTCTGCTGTTTGAGAACAAGACTCAGGGCTTTTGAAGTCTGTGTATTATTTGTTTCACGGGGGAAAATGACATTATAATAGCCCTCAGAACAGTTTACAGAGAAAATGCTGTTGGTTTTGGATATTTATATTTTAATCCAAACCAGTTTCTTTGTGCCATAAAGGAATCTGTGTTTTGTTTAGGCAGAACCATCTTAGATACCACAGTTGCTTCAAATTGTGCAGTTCTTTGAAACAAAACAGTGTCTCTTGATAATTGATGACTGAATAAACAAAGAGGAAACTAGAGGCAGATGTTTGCTGGAAAGTTTTCTGAAATCCTAGAATGGGATGGGGGAGAGTTTGATTTTTATTTTAATCAGAAGCACCACAATTCTCTCTTAACCTTGAAAATTTCCTACTTGGCATTTTTTGTTCCTAATCTTTGTTGGGGGAGGGTGTTGCTGATGTTTAATTTTAAGTGAATTTCCAGTAGTAGTTTAGGCTGGCAGCTGTGCAGCCTCAAGCCCTCCCTCTGCAAAACAGCATAAATCCCTCTAACACTGTCCTGCCAGAAATCATCTTCCTTGAAATGGAAAGATCATCTGCAGGAATTACTAAACTACTAGCACCTTTATCCATCTGTTTTTTATATTCTTGCTGAAGCTGCCTCGAGAGTAACAAGATGTGATGCAGGATCTCATATAATGGATATATTTAACTCCCTTGGTGGGAGCTACACCAGAAGTACAGGTTCACATAGGCAGGGCCCATCATTCAGTTCCTGTCCTTATTTTTGCTGTCACTATGCCCACTTCTTTTCCACTAAAAAATTTGCCTACTTTCGATAGCAAGTGTACACCTAAGCTGGCTGGAAGAAGAATTTCTTCAGAAATGTTTGACAAAAATAATCTTCCTGAAATTAGATCTTATAATTACATTTCAGATGAAAACTTGTGACCCAAATCCAACAGCTTTTAGTGAAATCCTTTGGCTGGTAACAAGGTTTAGATTCAGAAAAAGTTGATGTGGCATTTAAAAGGCTGGGTTGTTAAAGGTCTGTGTGCTTCAGTCTTTTATGTGGGAGGTGCATCACTGTGTGTCTCACTGAGTTACTCCAGCATAGACTGGAGTCCCTGGTGACAGCTCACAGCAGGTTCAGCTTGCCTGAGTAACCTCAGTCACAGAAGAAAATGAGATAAAGAGACAGACATGCTAAGGCTCACCTGAGGAATTCCTATAGCATCTGTGAATCCAGCATTTACAGATGAAAACTGAAATTTAGTTTGTGGAAGAAAATGAGCGCTAAAGCACTCTGACAAATAGGAAAAAATCCCTGTGGAATTGAAGAATTTTTTGATAAAAATAATTTGTAGCAAACATATCAGTTTCTAGCATGTTTCCATATTGAGCTTGTTCACTTAGAGCTAACAAGTAAGATCTCTAGTGACCAGCTTTTTGGTAGTAAAATTATCTAACAAAAGTAAGATGAACTGGATTAACAAAGTGACATGGATGATGTAAGGGGAGGGATGGAGCTGCTGTAGTGCCTGTGTCAGCTGTAGATCAGTGCTGCTGTGCAGTTTGTGAGTGTCCTGATCATGGAGGGGCTGTCTGCTTGAAAAGATATAAAATTCTGCTCTTAATGCCCTTTGCTCACTGGCCTGTGGCATCTCTTTTGTAAGAGCAGTTGTTACGGTACCGTAAAACAGGACTTCTTCAGTTTTAAAATAAATAAGTCAGGAGGCTTATCCTCTTTAATTGTTGGTGCAATGTGTAGCAACACATTGCTCTAAATTAGATTTAATTTGGCAAGGGATGAGAATGAAGGAGGGTTTTAGTCATCTTCCCTCTGTTTCAAGTTGGCCAATGCAACACCTGCTCCCACGATCCAGGCTGTTTTCTCCCATGAGTGCTGGTGCACAAACACTTGCCAGTTACCCTTTGACTATCGCAAAAACAAACAAACAAAGAAGCTGCTTTCAATCAAGTTTCTGAAGCCAGACCACCAGAATGAATGCATCTTTCTTGGTAGAGCAGCTCTTAGTCTATATTTTCCTTGTCATTATAAAGCTACCCTAAAGTGCTGGCTGGTGTGTAATGCAAGACTTTGCAGCAAGTTTTTTGTAATTTTTCAGAGGCAAAATATCACAGCAATTTGAGCCTGAGTCTGCCTCAGAAGTGCAAATGTTGATTCAAATGGGGAACTCAAATAGGTATCCACGAAATAAAGCAGCAACACTGGAACAGGAAAACTGCACGTTCAGTCTCTTAAAGTTATTAAGAATTGAAATAGTCACTCCTGTCCCAGTGGGACTTCGAAAGCATCTGTATATAGCTTATCAGCCAGTTAGAAAAAGAATATGAACAAACTCAATGCAAATGGTCCCTGTTCACCTGGGGACTCTCAGTCATTTCACTTGGCTCACAAGCATCTGATCAATTTTTTAACCATAAAGAGCTACTGTAAAGCTACTTTAAATCTAAGATTTAAAAAATCTTAAATAAAAAAGACTGACTTTAAAAGCCAAAAATAAATTAAATTTTAAAATTACAGCTTAATCTGCTCCAGTTAAAATCACACACTGCTGAAGAAGCACTCCTAAACCGTGGTCTCTGGGACTAGATGTTCCCCAGGGAAGTCATGTAATAAAATCCAAGAAGACTATGAAGTTCAGACAAGACTTCCATTCTCCCTCATCCCAGGTGCATGTCAAAACCATTACACTACAAACCCATTTCACTCTTGCACACACATACACAACTAACCTTGAATTCCTTATTGCACAGACAAGCTGGTCCTGCTCAGTACACTCACTGCTGCAAGCAAGGTGTTCTGCTAGGAACTACAAGCTGTGGAAGAAGCCTTCCCCCTGGCAGACAGTGAAATTCAACCTGCTCCCCAATTTATGCATAACCCTTATAAATGCTGAACTGATATATAAATTCCATGCTCAGTTTTATTTTTATATAAAGAAAAGGCATCTCTTTTCTTCTTGGCCCTATTTTGTAGTGGTCACTGGTAGAGCTTGTGATGAGCTGCACCTGGCAGGTACCAAGAACACCAGCTGGAGTGCGCCAAGGGAACTCCAGAAAAAGTGTTTCTTTTCTGGAGAAAAAAAAAATCTGGATGCACATGGGATGGAAACATGAAAGCAGCACTGGCTTCTGAGCTCTGTCTTAATCTGACACTATTTTGAGTATGCTGTCACTCAAATCTTTCAGACACCAACTGGGTTTTAAAGTTAGAAAGCAAGAAAGCAAAGCAAGAAATTTGCACTGGGCAGAGTGTTGAAGCATTTTCAATGTCAAATAAAAGTGAAATGGGAGTTTTCAGGGTCTTATCCTTGGATGTAAGCACAAAATCCTATTTGAAATTCCAAAGTCCCAGTTCAGGAACATTTTTTGGATATAGTCCGTAACATCTTGATGACCTATGCCATGTTTTCACAATCACTAAGAAACACAGACTGATAGATCTTATCTGTATAGCACATACATGTACATGCTATACATGTATAGCAGCTGTAGGCTGCTTCTAATCATCAACAGTCTTTAATTACTAACAAATTTTTATTAGCTTTGAGTCAAAAGCTTATTTTTTTCTGTCAAAGTACTGGAAGATTTTTCTTTGGGACAGTAGATGTTTTTAAAGCGTTAACCTAAGATTCAAACAAGACATATAAGTGCAAATCTCAGGTTAATTAGAGCATTATATAGCTAAATTGATAAATAAATAATATATATCAAATAGCCATTGCTACTAATGAATATCCCAAGCAATTCTGTAATGAAGTTCATGCCTTTGTTTTCCAATTTATAGTGAATCTTCTTATTCTAAGACAATACAAGAAGTTACTGTACAAACTACATCACCTTCTAATCTATTCTTAGGAAGCATTTAATTGGTAACACTTCTAATAAAGCTTTTCAGTCTTTGTTGCTTATGGGATCTAAGGCTAGTCAGGAATTGAATGCTTCTCTCTTTGCAGAGCGATTGTGGAATGATCCCGGTATATAAAAGCCTTTTTTCCACAGTGCAAGATATTTCTCTCCTTGTAATTTGCAACCACTGGCCTAACAAGAACCTGGAGTAAAATCAGTGCAAAGCAGAAATATGACCTGAATATTTCCAACATGTACTTGCTGCTTTGTCTTGCACAGAAGAGACTTCCCCTGGATTCCCCAGCTACATTACCACACATTACAAAGGAGGAAGTGCAATGAATGCAGTTGGCTTATTCCCCCCAGGAGTTCCCTCTGGCAGAGTATGTCAAAGTACTCTCAGCCATCAGTCTGTCAGGTCTGCTCGGATGTTTTGGAAGACAGCGTGCTCTGAATGGGAATGTAACAATAGCAGGCTGATTTTTCAGCAGCCAGCACTGATAACTCTGATAAACAGTCTTCTTGAGGTAAGAAGTGACGCATATCAGAGGTTCCTGCCTTAGATGCCAAGGTTATTCGTCATGTAATTGGATATTGTTGGAAAAAACCATAATTAACCTAGAATTAAAGGCATAAGGCCATCTAGTTGATAACATGTGGTCAAAGATAATAGTTTGCTGCTGAACCCACTTTAATCTTTCCTTTTCATTTACTTTTAAGAGATGTGACCTAACCAGGTCTTACTTAAACAAAGCTACACTTACTGGCTTCATGATTATTGTTAAATTACAGACCTGATTCTCTTGGCATTTCATTTTATGGTGAGGTAAAAACTTAAGACTCTCCTAATGCAGAAGTCCAGGAAGTTAGCAGTTGACAAAAGCAAGAACACATACATCTCCCCGCGCCTGTGGGCGTCTCGTTCTAGCTCCAGCCAGCAGAGAGCAGCTGTAGTGAATACCTTTCATCACCATCAAGTTCTCTCTACAGGCTGGCCTATTTCATCCTACAAGGCAGCAGAAATTCCAACTGATGTACTTGCGGAGTTCATTGTTAATTGTGCCTGAATTTGCCACTTTCAGCTCACCCTGGGCTGTCACGAAACCCATGCGGTCTGGTACTTCTGTTCTCACCAAACTCTCATCCCTGCCTCTGCTCTACAGCTGCTCAACCATCCATCCCTCTCCAAAAATTATGTCAGTGCTGAGTCCCAGCAGTCCCAATGGTTTCCCTAGAATTGTAGTGGAAGTTTTTTATCCTGCCCATTGACTGACAGGAGATTGTAGGAGGTGGGTGGTTTGGCCATCCCAGTGCACTGAGGTTATTAGTCATCTGGTGGGCTATCTGCTGCTTCCAGGAAGTCAAGGACTATCACATCACAGCAGGTTTTAGCTCCTGCCCTCAGGGAAACAAACTCATGGAAGCGCGAAAGGTTGTAACAAAGAAAGTAATTCCTCTGGATCACGGCAGCTGCAGATCCCAGCAGCCTTCTCCTTCTCATCTCCTACCACCAGAAAATTGATATACCTCTTCTCCTTCAATACTTTGCTCAATTACGTGACAGAAAGTCAGATTCCCTACCGTGGTCTCTCTCTTTCATATGCTAAAACCCACTTTTGTGTGTCTCTTTATAAACATCCTCAAACCATCCACATAAGCATTACAAAATCTTCATCATGTACAAATCCTAGAAATCATATCTGCTACCTTTTGAGATAGACTTCTATTTGAAGAGACTCTCAGTTACTAATTTGCTTTCTCACATTCCTAACATGGCAACCATACATTATACTTTCTTCCCTAAAGGCTGCACAAATAAATGAGACTTTGGCTTTTGTCCGGATATTTTCCTATTGTTAACAGGAATATCTGTTTTTAGACCCTTTCCCGTTTGTCCATAAAGGTAGTCTTATCTTCTTGATTCATCAGTAACACTTTGTTACTGATGTGGAGCTCGGGCTCTTTGAGGTAGCCTTTCCTGTCGTTACTGTTTCTGTCATTAACTGTCCCCTAAAACTTAGCCTATCTAAATGGGATTTGTTTTATTTCCTCAGAGTTATGTAGGGGAAAAAATAATTAAAATCGAGTGGAGTTATTTGGAGGTATTTAATTTCATTGTCTCATCATTATGGAATAGCTGTTAATATTTGAAACCTCTTTTTCCATCATAGGCTGAATATAGAAAGAGATAACCCTGGCTGAAGTTCTAGATTGTTTTGGATGAGTGAAGTGAGGAAAATTTTGAAAGAGACTGGTATTGAGCCAAAATATCAATATTCATATATTTCCTAGGCTTGTTTAGTCATGTTTTATGCATAGATGAAACATACAAAATAAATTTACGAAAGAAATTATGGAACTTTATAATAAGGAAACTCCTGGTTCTGAAGTCTTTAACTATATTCTCACTCTATTAAATTGCTGCTTAAGAAGGAGTTTCATCTTGGAAAAGGAAAGAAAGCAGGAGACAATAACGGACAGAAATGTCCTGGTTGAAGAGTACAAATGGACAATCTCAGCTCTAAAGAAGGAGTTGTTATTGCACAGAACTGAGGGCAGTAAATTCTCTTCTCAGAGAGCACACTGAATGGCCAGGGGAGCAGTGTGCCTTACCTCTTTTTTACCTTTATATGTCCACAGTAAGAATGTTTACATCTGAGGCTTCCTGTCGGTCACCAGAAAGACACAGGCATTTTGACAGCTCCTTTCATCTCTCAAAATAAAGTGTGGCAATGTAAATACCTCCCAAATAAGGTGTTTCTGTTGGTTAACTAGAAGGGACCAAGGATGACTAGTTCAAGAGTTTCCTCCTCTGTGTGGAGGAATTAGCAATGAGAGAGGGCAGTAAGACTTTGAGAGGGCTCACACGTATGGCAAATCAGACATCCAGTTCATGTCATGTTTAAAAGCAGCCAGTTCTGATTATAGAATAATTAATGAAATTTTAAAACACCTGGTTGCAACTCATGTCCAACCTTAATTTTTCTACAATGATCATAGGTAATGCAGCTACAGGTGTAGAAAGGGAGTCTCGCATCGCCTGATATTTATGTTTTTAATTCTAAATGTCCCAGATGTGCATGTGTGGGAGTATTGGCTTGCCTTGCTCTGTCTGCACACATGCCTAGTCCACACACATGGGCATTAGAGGCAATACACATTTTCTAGAAAAGGTACAATGCTCATTGTGCAGTACTAAGCAAACGCAATACAATGTGTATGTAAAAGGCATTTTACATGGCATAATAGACAAAAATCACTAAATTGGACACGCTCTGAGAATGCAGATAATATTCCATGGCATGGGAGGAATTAGTCCAGCCAAGAAACATGATACCATGTATTTAAAAAGGCAATTTGGCTCTTTAAGGAACGATGATACCTTTTCCTCAGCTATTATATCTTTTCCATCATAACTTAAAACCTCAGGCTATGATTTTATGATAGCAACATGCAATATGTTAAAGAAATACACTTTTAGTGAAATTATACTTATTAATTAGCTCTTGAAAATCAATTGATTTTAGATGCTTCTAACTGGATTGTCTGGAATCAGGACATCCAAATCAGCAGTCTCTTTGGAAACCAGCTTCTAGGTTTTATAATCTATGGATTCATAATGAAAAGGGATTTCATACATTTAAATGCTTTTCAGTGTAGTACAATTGGAGGAGTTTAATATAAATTCTTAGCAAACTTGAACAAAAAAATAAGTGTCTTCAGTAATTTGGAAAATAGCACATGTGAAAAAAATGCACGAAAACTGATTACAGATATTCAGAATAACAACTTTCCAAAGTCTATGCTCTTCTCATAAACAATACACTGTTACTTTCAGATGGGATGGGAAAATTTTCTTCCCACCCAAGGCCACACACATCCGGAAGAGAGAAATCACACACAGGAGTTTCTGCCTCCCTTTCTTACTGCTTCACAGCTCTTCCTCCAGTGTGGCTCATGTTGAAACACATTTAAGTGCTAGCTCCTCTCAGAGATACACATCCCTTCACTTACTGCATAGAGGAAATTGGCTCATCTCAACAGCAATAGCTCTTTTTTGGTATTTAGGTGAGAAGGCAAGCATTTGTTGCAGCTGATTTCAGTGCTGCAGCACGCAGTGCTGGTGATAGGCCAGGGAAATTGCTGAGCACATTTCACCTCCAAAGCTTCTTAGTCTCCAGCCAGGCCCACAGCTTTGCCCAGCTTGGGCCAGGCTGCGCATGTGAGCTGTGCCTGCCAGCTGCAACCCTTCAGCTGATGTGCCCCTCCAGACAAGACTGAAGCAAAAGATAAATTAGGTAAGCAGTCTTCCCTGTGTTAAATTAAGGGAAATGACTCCTCACAAACCATAAAGGGGATAAAGTAACTGTGGCCTTTGTTACTTGTGACAATGATAGATGATTCTTAGAATTGGTGTTTATCCCACTGTTCTGCCAAGAATTGGTCTTTATCCAACTTCTCTGACCAAAATATTGGTTTGGACACAACATTATTTTAAATTTTTACTCATAATCTATTTAAATTCCACAGATAGAAATGGCTATTATATCCAACCCTCTTCAGTACTAGTCACACTTCAGTCATGGGTGAACAGCAGAACTTACAGCTATTCCCATAGTTTGCAACTGTACCCTCATCTAACATCCCAGGTGTTATTGGCAAGACAACACAAATAATCAAACACAAATAATAAAATGATTCTGAGCAACAAAAAAACCCTTTTAAATATAATTCATAATAAAAGCAACTGAAGATGCAAGACACTTCTTGTCAACAATAATTGCCCAACCAGAACTGGTCTGGACAATAAGACAACAATAACACCACTTGAACATTGTGCCTGCTGAGAGCTTTAGGGATGGTTACAAGTACTCCCTCCCTGCACATAGCTGGCCCAGGGAAAGGCTTCTCACGTGTCCTTCACACTGAGATGCTCAGGTTAGCTGGGGACATGGCACTCTGCAAGGTCATGCAGGGCTGCCAGTGCTACCTGGCATGACTCACAGACATTGCAAAGTGATGAACTCCTACTCGACTCCCTGGGAAAAACACCAGCATATCTGAACCTGGCTAACAGGGTTACATTTCAACTTGCATTTGTTGTTTGTACTGCCTTGCCAATTGCACTTGTGCCCTGAGGGTGACTAGATAGCTATAAATCTTGATAGTCCAGGTTCACAGAACCACAGAATCATTTAGATTAGAAAAGACCTTTTAGATCATCAAGTCCAACTGTTAAACTATATGTATACAACTATGTTTGAGACAGATTCTTCTAAATAAATGTGTTTAGAAAGAGATGTAAGGCCTCTGTTATTACAGTATACTAGAGGCTCATTATTCCTAACATTACTTTCTTCCTTTGAAAAAAGTTAACACTATTCCCATATTACCCAAAGATAATAATTACATGTATACAGTGTGAGACATGCTACAAAGAACTTAGTTCCAGTTTCCTTATCAACTACCATTATCCAATGCAGCATGGCACTTTTTCAACTTACATCCCTTGGCTTCTTCACAGAGAAACCAGGAGGCAAGAGAAAAACAAGAAATAGGCTCTAGATCTCATCCCAGATCTCAGTTATCTCACCGTGCCAACCATAGAAGGAAGAGAAACTCCAGAGTTTAGACAGATTAGATATAGCCAAAGTGATTACAACTGATTTCTTAGTATCTCACAGGAATTGTGACAGACCAGAAAGCTGGATTTGTATCTGCTCTGAAAAGAAGTAAATTAATTTTCAAGAATATGTGCAATTTGTGACAGATCTTTTGGATACTCTTCGGGTGACATCTGTAGAGATGGAAGCTCATTTTCGTTTATTTTCCCGTAACGACAGTATGTAGGAGAGGGGAAGAAACTAAATGCCACCAATACAGTGAAACTCCTTAAATAAGAATAGATATTGTAAGAACTGGTGAAAACAAAACTGTTTTTGTTATTGTGCTAGTTTACAGACATTCACACAACCATTACCATTACTGTTTTCTCAAGCTTGAGAGAGTGAATTTGCAAAATCAACACTTCTCAAGCAATACAGCTGATACATTCAGTAAATAACAGGCAAACCTCAAAAGCTTTGCTGAGTGCATTTTATTTTAAAAAATTGAATTCTGAATGTTTCAATTTATCTTAGTATCTTGGAATTTAGGCAGAAAACCTGAGATCAGAATTTTCTCATGAGAGTCTCTTCCCTGGAAGTGCCTTCTGCTCCATTCTTATCCTACTTATCCTAGATCTCAACAGAAACTTGGGTGCACAAATGACTCCAATATTTATTTATTTCTAAAGCAATGGAACATTTTGAACATCAAAACAACAAGAAAGTTTGTTTGTTTGTTTGTTTGTTTGGATGTATGCCAAATTCTACTACACAAAGTTTAAACAGCAAATGTTACAATTTAGGACAGTTGTTCTGTCTCAAATGCTACTCCACTGTCCATTACTATAATTTAGAGTACAATTAGCTTATCCAAATATCAGCACAAAACTTGGCTGGTTAAATTGTCTAGCTGTTTTCCTGTGGTTTCTCTTTGAGTCAAAGGGAAGACACAGACTCTCTGATGCAGTGATTCACAGTAGAAGGCTAAGTAAACTAGTTGGCGTTGTGAAAGCCTCCCTGTTTCTTACTCTGACCTTTAAATGATAATTACAACCTGTCTGTAGGATATCTAGCAAAATAAGGCTCAAATAACACAGACATCTGTTACCACATTATCTAATTTGAATGATTTGTACTCCCACATACACTCTAAAATATATTTGTACTTAGTATTAAAGAAAAAAAAGCTATTAGGAAAGTTATATTTGGCTCTATGCTGCAGCGAAATGATAAAAATAACCTAAAATTAATGTACATGTTAAAAAAACCTACTATTTATCTTTAATATGTAAATATATGAAGTACAAGCTTAATATTTTTCATCTTATCTTGAAAACCATCACCTGTTTAATAAATGTCTGCTACTTTTTTTTTTTTTTAAATAAAATACAAGTAATTAGCTATACTAAATAGCTACCAGTCGCCGAAGGTATATATAGTTACAGGTGTATATGGCCGGAGAGATGGTGGATGCCCCACCCCTGGAACCATTCAAGGCTGGCCTGGACAGGCCTCTGAGCAACCTGATCCAGTTGAAGATGTCCCCTCATTGCAGGAGCTTTGGACTAGGTGACCTTCAGAGGTCCCTTCCAATCCAGTTATTATATCAGGTCTTCCTCTGCAAGCCACTGAGCTCTTTACTCAAATCCATCCTCATTCGTGCATTCACATTGTCCAATGCTTGCTCTGGCTTCCACACACTTGCATAGACAAAATGTTCAATAAGATAGCTTCAGCAAGCTGGGTTGTTTTGGGTTTTCTTTTCCAGTAGATTCATACTGCCTTACAAAAGGCAGTATTTTAATTTTTTTCTAAAAAATAAATTATTAGAAATTTTTTCTATGAGGGAAAAGTTGCTTCTTGTTTCTCGTTTTGTTAAGAAAACCAGCAACACATTCTGACATTTTCTGCTAATCTTCCTTCACTATTGTTTTGTTAATTTATTTAGGCTTTAATAGTCTAACATGTTTATTCAAATGTTATTCAAATACCAGGTTAAATGTTACTCAAATACCAGGTTATAGGATCTCTTATTATATTGCAATTTTTTGAGGTTATCTCAACAGAATACTCACTACATCAAAAGGAAAAAATATTTTCTCAGAAGTCATTTCCTGCAAAAATTTAAATTCTGCTTGATGGACATTTGGTTTTGACTTCTAACTTCTAATAAAAAAAAAAATCTGACATTTTTGTGAAACAAATTCTGCTTTCCACCTTGCTACTGCTAACATTACTACCATTATCCTAGGAATTGTATTCTGAACTAAGGAACCAGGATTCTTAAAATAATACATTAATGAACCAATAGGCAGTCGTAGATCAGCATACACTTCTGTTTCTAATATGACTAGAAAGGGAAGTTTATGTTCAGGCCAAAATGAGACTTTAATAAGTATTTCCTACTGGACTTACTCAAGTACAGGTTACAGCATAGTTGGAAATCTGATATTTAACCATTAAGAAACCAGCTGATGTAGATGGCAAATGTCAGCAAAGGAGATGCACTTCGTTTTCCAATTCATTGGGACAGGAAACTAGTGGTTTAATAGGGTAGTAGGCCAAGTGATGCTTGATTTTTTTTTTCCACACAGTCAGAAAATTTGGTAAGAGTTACATCACTTCCTTGCACACTAGCCCTGCTAAATCATTTCCTGTGCCAATGTTCCAACTGAAATTTGAAACAATGAAGGATTCCTTTCCCTTTCTGAAAAACCACAGTCAGTGGTGGCTGAAATCACTTTCATCTGGTGTTACTTGAACACCAGTATTATACTTTTAAAAAAGCCAGCAAAAACTATGGGTTTCACTGAAGTGCATAAGAAGTTCCTGATAAAAATAATAAAAAACATTTTACTAATTTAATATATTCAATATATTTAATATTCCACTAAAAACAAGTGAAAATGTACACTAGGCCATTGTTTGGATTTTTTTTTAAACTCTCATTCTGGGACACAGTAACAAACACTCTGTAACATCTTCACTATTCAAAGCGCTCAAGAGCCATATGGACAATGAATATAGAACTGAGGAGCAAAACTGTCCCTGGAAGTTCAGGGACAATTCCTGACCCTGCTTCCTTGAGCATCAAAATTGTCTTTCCTTGGCTGATGGAAACCCACAGCAATCTCCCTCAGCCAGTTTCTCTGAGTGTGATCAGAACTCCACAGCCTCAAACAAACGGGTGACTGTTTGACAAGCCCATGCTTATACAGGGAAGATGGCACCTGTCATTCTGAGGATCTGAGTTTGGTTTCTGAATTAAGCACCTTCAGGTTGCAACTGGCGGACACTGATTGTGGGAGCAATCACTCTCACATTTAGCTTTCATCCCACCCCAAGGTGGCTAAAAATGGTTTTGCTGTTTCTAGAGGATTTCTGTCAGCAGAAGGCAAGCTAAAGACCGTAACCAAAAGTCTTAAAATAGTAACACTAAGTAGCCAGCGATGCCTTGTAATTGATTTGGCACATGATACTGCAAACCTCAGAAAAATATATTGAAAATATTGCAAACCTCAGAAAAAAAGCACAAGCAAATGTAGTTCCTAGTACCACAGGTGGTGAAAGGAAAACAGAACTTTTGACTGACAGTCCCACCTGAAAACTTCTGTAATTGCACCATTACTAATGGAAAGAGATGTTTATGGATATCCATACCATGACCGAAGCTCACATTTTGATATGTGGCTAAGGTCTGGGGAAAAATCTGCATATAGTACAGTATTTGCATGACCATCTTTTCATAATAACCTGAATACTTTCTTCTTTTACTAAGCATTTGTGGGTTTTAAATCTTAAAATTGCTGTGTATCTAAATTATTAATGCTATCATAAAAGCTGTGCAGAGCCTGGCAAAATGATGTGTGATTGCCCGGACTGGGAAAAAAAGTAATAGATATCTTAGAATTTACGGCTTTACACATTGTCAGGATATCTTGGAAAGCACAGTACAGCTGGAGCTACATTACTGAGAGCAACCTGCCCAAATACATCTGAGGGAAATAGGTTTTCCAGAAAGACTTCCCTCCATCTGCAGATCTAGTGGGGAGAGCTTTTCTTCCTAGGCTATCTAGTCAGAGTTTTTCCTTCCACAGCTTCATCAGTATGAATATAATTCAAGAAAAATCTGTAGTGAAGAAAAGAACCAGCATGTGTTTGCATGATTATCAATGGGTTTTGAGTGCATGGTAAAAAATGCCAGGACAGGGGTGACAGTGTATTTCCAAAGCTGCTCATCCCAGTGGAGCTCCATTTACACAAATGCATTTGTAAGAAATGCAAAGAGCTTGATTACAGTAAATATGGCCTGATTTTGCAGTCATGAGAAACTAGGTCAGAGGGAGCTTAGTTGATCACTAGGATATTTGTGCATCATTGTTAGGGCTTTCCCACGACTTCCCAGCCGCATCTCCTGTCCATGCCCACAGCAAACTGCACCCACTGCTGTCACGCAAGGTGCAAAGAGGGAAAAGCAGCCATAGGACTTCTGTGAGAGGGCAGCTTTGGGATACACACGTCATTGGATTGCTGATGTGCAGGCAGCATAAAGAAGCACAAAGTGCGAATACAACCTGAGCAGAAGTGTAGGTAAGGTATTCAAGCATTGCAGTAATTGTAGTATTGTATTAATCTGAAATACTTAGTGGCCTAGCTATTGAACATGACCAAAGTACCAAGCTTATTTAGTCAGAGATAGCATTAAGTCTGCAACCAGAATGGCATCAGACAAAATGCAATTCAGTTGTATTATTTAACTCTTGCATTGCAAATAGGAATAAATTTGGGAGAGGTCTGCACCTATGCAATCCTAATGCTCCTTATAAGGCCTAATGGGATTATACAAAGAGCTAAATTCTCCACTGATTATTAAAGTCAGAAAGATAAAGACTGAAGAATAATGAGGAGTAGGTACTCTGCAATATTAATATGTACAGCCATCAAATACCTAACAAGTTAACAAAGTTAAGAAACATGTATTAGTTTTATTTAAAATAGTGCTTCTTTTCCTAGTCAAATATTGATCTCCATTTTAAATGTGAAAAGGAAAAACAAAGTTATCAGATCTTGTGATATCTGATTTACAAAAGAGGGAGCGAGCACTACTATTCGTCTGCATTTATCCTTATATTTCTGTTCCATTTATTCTTATGGTATTAAGCTTTCTTTGACAATAAATTTAAACTAGATATCACTTAACACAGATTTCTTGGCTACTCACTTTTATAATTTCAAAAGACAGAAAAAACCAAAATCATAGCCACAAGTCTTTTCTATATACCATAAGGGACAAGGACACCACAGGCCATGCGGCCACCCACACCATCTCATTAAGGTAAGAGGTGACAGAAGAAACATTTTAAATGTGGCACATCTCTCACCTTTCAAACTGCTGCAATAGTTTTTAGCTACGTAGGTCCCAACTGAGAAAATATCTATACACATGCTCAGCTTTAAAGATGGCAGCAATCCCTTTGAATTCATTGAGACCACACAGTTATGTATTTAAGGGATAGTTTACAGTTATGTATTTAAGGGATAGTTGTCTCTCACATGGTTAGTTCCTTTTTCTACTCAGCCTTTTTTCACGTATTCCCTAAAGGGAATCCTGTGGGATGCAGAGGTTATTCTTTTCACAGGCTTGTTTCATAAAGATGATTACTAGCATGTCCACCATCCAAAATAGCAGGTTATTATTTTCCACCTACTTGATTTCTACCAACATCTTCAAGCTGATGCAGTGTTCTTAACCTCCCACTCCATTAGCCCAGTCCATCACTAAGCATCTGTTACAATGATCACTCTGTAAACTCAGGCAATGAGGTTTTTTAAAATTCCTTGACTTTGCCTTGGATCAGGTAAATTTTGTATGTGTGGAAGAATTAAGGGAGGGAATAAACTAACAGAGTCTATCCGATACATTGTGCAACACAATTAAATATTGTGCTGGCAATTCCCTTCTCAATTCCATTTCAGCTTGTTATTATTATTTTCTTATTATGGTTTATTAAGGTGAGATGAGTCTATTCTCTGTTATTGTCTATTTCCTTTATGGCCACATAGAATTTTGCTGTTTACTGTGGGAGATTTGAATAATCAGATTCAGTATGCTGAATTTTTAATTTTTCTGAGCGACCAAAGGAAATATTACACCACTTCACTGTTTCCAATTAGTTGTGGACTTCTGTTTATTCCTCTACTGCAAGCATTCTTGCTTAGTTAGTAGTACAAATTGTTAGTCCTAAAAATTTATTCTCTCACTTGCACTAAGAATCAAAAAGGCATTTTCTCCTTGCCCTAGAGAACTCAAGCAATCCTTATTCCTCCATTTCCAAAACCTTTCTCCAAGGAATCTGATTAACTGATGCAAACGACCAAGGGTTTATGAATCCACAGAACACTGCTGCCTGTCTTGTACATTTCCCAGTAGGTGAGGCTCTCAAGGCGTGATGCTATGCAAAGCTCAGGCAATATTAACTAATTAATTAATTAATTGTACCATTCTCTTAGCAGTTCAGCTCACTGCTCTTGACAGTGAGTTGGTAGCAAGCAAAAATAATATTTTACTGTGTACCTTAATTATGCATCAAAGAATTGTTGAGAATTTGCAGTAAAAAAAATAAAATAATTTCAGGGTTGGAAAAATGTTCTGCGATAAAATTTAGAGAATTTGATGTGTCCACTTTAGAGTAAAGACATAGCAACTGTCCTCAAATAAATATAAATTTTTTCATATTTAATGAAGTAATTGCAATGATAGTAATAAATGAGAGTAATTGTTCTTACTAGTAAGAATGACATTAAAAATAATAGACATCTGGAATGAGACAAATGTGGGGCAAAGAATAAGCAAATTATACAATGATTTTTAAAGTGATGAAAGAAACCTTCCAGGAGGTTATTAGAAAAAATTCTGCATAACTGGGCTTGCTTATGTTTCTTCTGTCATATTCTTCAACTTTCTTAGGCACTCAGTTCCTTGTCCCTGTTAAAAGTTACTCACTTGCATTCTTGTTTTCTCTGTTGCTCTGATTATGCTGCCCTGCAAATGTGCACTTTTTTTTTCTTTTTTTTTTTTTTACTTTCTGTGTAGGGACTGTGCCCCAGTGCTTGCAATTTTCTCTTCTCACGCCCCTGAAACCTCCTAAAGCTTGATTCTGGTGATGGTGTTATCTCCTGGTTCTGACCCTAGGCAATGGCCTCACCTATTGTCTCTGCATGACTCTATGATCCCTGGGACAGAGACAAAGTCATACTTTTCATAAGCAACTACTGATTTACAATGATTGCACTAATAAGTGCTGTCTAAAGACACATGCTTTACACTTTCTAAAAATCAGCATCTGATAATCTTTGAAACTTTTTGGACTTCTACATTTGGACTTCTTGATGTTCGTGAATCACTTAAAAACTGAGAGTATTTTTCCAAAATTTTTAATAATATACTGTAAAAACAGACTACATAAAATCTTTTTGGTGTCTGTTTGGAAATGCAAGTTCTGACACAATGCAGTGGTGTGGGTTAGCTAAAAGAATAGGAAAAGTTTCCAAAAGTAATGACTCTGCCACGCTAATAATTTATGAGACATTTTTTGAAACATCAGCTATCAGATGGAAGTGGGAGGAATAATAGAATATAACTTCTGCTTTACAATGGCCTGTTAATACAGAAAGGCAAAGGCGCCTGTACTCTAAGGAAGCTGTCAGCAAAGCTGCAGGCTGGAGGTCCCAGTATCGCTTACAGTACTGGCAAGAAGGAGACCACTGCTCGGGAATGAAGCTTGAGGAGGGAAGCAAAAGGAAAAGACCGTGGGGGGCTAGAAGAGGAGAATCAAGGATCTTTCTTCACCATTCTTTTTTTACAGCTTTTGTGTGTCTGGACTGATTTGTTGTGGGAGAGCTGCTGGAGACAGTATATTTGGCACAAGACAGGGTAGCTCAAAGCCAAAAGGATGGTGCTATTGCCAGTTTAAACTATGGCTTTTCTCTCTTTTTTTTTCCCTTCCCCTCCCTCCTTTTTCTTTGAAGGAAGGAAAAGAAAAAAGGGGAAGAAAGGGATTTGCAATGAAAACCAGAGCAGTGGGTTAACAAGAACCCTGCAGGCTTCAGTAGACTGGAAAGATACACGAGGCACTTCCTCTACCATCTGGCATGCAATTCTGCTGCTGCTGCTGCTTAGTACATAACTTCGGAGTGAATAAGCAAACAAGTAAAACTTTTTTTAAGAGACACCAACTATGAAACACCAGCTATTAATCTGTCAGCTTACTCTCTTCTCTCTTCTCCCACCACAGTATTCCTTTCCTCGAGTCTTTTCCAGTTCTCATGTCTACCTGTGAAAATATGCACTGCCTTGTCATGTTTTCAGATTACTCCATTTGGCTTTTTTTGGTATTGCTTCACAGAACGAATGAGGGACAGAGCTAATACATTTATATTTCTCTTGAAATCACTTAAGCTTCTTTAACTCGGAGTCAGAGAGAAATGCAGTTGATAGAAATAATCCTATCCATCTCTGCTGAATTATTTCCTTCAAATATGGCTGGAAGTATGAATGCAAAAGAGAAATTTTAGGTGAGCCAAGCTTGCTGAAGGACTGTTTAAAATGAAGTTACAAATGTCTGAGTACCTTGCTGTGTAGGAGTATGCATGATGTTGAGGTCACATCTTCAAGACGGGTAAATCATCACAGCACAGCTGAAATCAGAGAAACAGCGAACTTGCAAAATCTGAGCATTTTGTCAATTAGAAATCTCTGAGAGTGATGCTACAGCTGATTTTTGGTGCTAGAACTCCTCATATTCAAATATAGATATTCCAGGCTTTCCTGTGAGCAGCTCCTATGTGGCTCCATTCTTATAATGAAAAAGACAAAAAGAAAGTCAGTTACAGCAAAATCTTGGATGAATTAAGGATAAGTAATCACTGAATTGGAGTAGAATTGTGAAGCATAAGTATATTAAGAATAAGACTAATTATTTTACAGATATACCCATTAATGCCAAGCAAAAATTTTAACATATTTTTTTTCATTCACAACTGCTGATCCTTAAATTGCCCAGAAATCAGAAAGAAAAACAAAACAAAAAACTCCAGGCTATCTAAAACAGTTGTTTTCATTGACAGTAATTTTACAAGAATAAGTACACAAATTTCATTAGGTTTATTACATAGCTTCTTGATATACTGATACTATAACAACAGATGTATTTCAGCTTGTTTTCTGACTGGCCTCCTCCTTTGCACCTGCAGAACTGTAAGTGAAAACAAATACAATTAATCCTGATCCTATCCATAAGACAGGTACCTACCCAAGTGACTCAACTACAAAAGATACAAAACCTTTCACAGTTTTAAGGACACAAGAAGGTCCTTAGATTTTGAAATCTCAGAAGATTTTTATTGCTGCTATCAAGAGGGCTGGTAGCTAAGTTCTGTTAAACACTTAAATATTCAGATATTCATCTAAAAAATTAGTCTGGTGATCTGTGAATACATTGCCTTCCACAATGTCTGGTATCTTTTACCACAGAATCATTATGGTTGGGAAAGATCTCCATGACCATTGAGTCAAACCTTTGGCAGTACATTGCCCTGCAGCTAAACCATAGCACTAAGTGCCGCTCTCAGTTATTTCTTGATCACTTTTTGCATTCAGTGCAGCTGCAAATGGCACAAGGATAGCTTTTTTTTGAGATTGCTCTGGCACTTCTACTCTTTACCTCAGTGGGAACCACAGAGGTAAAGCACAGAGGTAAGCAGAGGAAAAAATAGTTTAAAAAACTTACTGCAAGTCCTTGTTGCACAAAACAAACATGAGGTAGCTGGGGTGTAAGGTTTAAACCACCCAGTAGGCAAAATCTTCAAAGTCTTCTGGATTTCAGTTGCATGCATAGTTTATCCCTTTTTGATAGGAACAGTGCTTTAAAGAGTAATTGCATGAGACACACCAATATAAAACACCTAAAATATCACAATAAGCCATATGAAAATAAAAACAGTAAAATTTTCCTTTCTAGAAAATGATAATCACAGATTGTATGAATGAATGTGCCAGTGCTACTGTACTGCATATCATCTATTTCTTTGTTCTTAACTCCTTTGTTCAATGAGACAGGATATCCTGATACAAAAGACTGCAAAATATCAGCACAACAACAACAATACTACACTACTTTGGAAGTGCTCCATTATTTTCAAGGCAAAGCTATCAAGCGTAGAGGGTTAATACTATGGCACTACAGTCTGCCATCAAAACTTTAGCAAGCCATTGCAGTTGTCAGTTTGAGGTTGGAACATCAAGATAAGCAAGGCAGAGATCCTGTAACAGGGGAAACAGCATGATGTTAATATGAAGAGGAAAGACGTGCGCTCTGTTTTCTACTTGTAAGGGTGTTAAGTTTCAGTCCATTCTCTTGGCTTCTCTTCCTGTGTGAAGGAAGATCCTGCTTGTTTGACGATTTACTTTTC
>VWZV01008361.1:77927-196767 GCA_013397155.1 Irena cyanogastra
GGCGGGAGCCAGGGGCGGCCGCCGGAGCCCGGCGCTCCTTCCTTCCGCGGGGCCGGGGCCGGGCGCGCCCCTGGCGAGGGGCGGCGGCGGTGGGCAGCCGGGCGCCCTCGCCCCGCTCTGGATGCCCATCGCGGCTGCTCGGGCCGGGGGGTGGCTGCCGCTCCCCGGCGAGGGGCGNGCTCTCAGTTATTTCTTGATCACTTTTTGCATTCAGTGCAGCTGCAAATGGCACAAGGATAGCTTTTTTTTGAGATTGCTCTGGCACTTCTACTCTTTACCTCAGTGGGAACCACAGAGGTAAAGCACAGAGGTAAGCAGAGGAAAAAATAGTTTAAAAAACTTACTGCAAGTCCTTGTTGCACAAAACAAACATGAAGTAGCTGGGGTGTAAGGTTTAAACCACCCAGTAGGCAAAATCTTCAAAGTCTTCTGGATTTCAGTTGCATGCATAGTTTATCCCTTTTTGATAGGAACAGTGCTTTAAAGAGTAATTGCATGAGACACACCAATATAAAACACCTAAAATATCACAATAAGCCATATGAAAATAAAAACAGTAAAATTTTCCTTTCTAGAAAATGATAATCACAGATTGTATGAATGAATGTGCCAGTGCTACTGTACTGCATATCATCTATTTCTTTGTTCTTAACTCCTTTGTTCAATGAGACAGGATATCCTGATACAAAAGACTGCAAAATATCAGCACAACAACAACAATACTACACTACTTTGGAAGTGCTCCATCATTTTCAAGGCAAAGCTATCAAGCGTAGAGGGTTAATACTATGGCACTACAGTCTGCCATCAAAACTTTAGCAAGCCATTGCAGTTGTCAGTTTGAGGTTGGAACATCAAGATAAGCAAGGCAGAGATCCTGTAACAGGGGAAACAGCATGATGTTAATATGAAGAGGAAAGACGTGCGCTCTGTTTTCTACTTGTAAGGGTGTTAAGTTTCAGTCCATTCTCTTGGCTTCTCTTCCTGTGTGAAGGAAGATCCTGCTTGTTTGACGATTTACTTTTCCATCTGGAGAGAAGGCAGAACATCGAATGCAACCCAGAGAAGACAAACGTATTAACTATGCATGCGAGGAAATGTTATAATGCCCACTAAAATCCCATTAAAAAAGTCTTCTGCAATTTTACTGAAAACTAAGTGCTGGTGCAAGAGCTGAACCTCCACCCCTTCGCTGTATGCTCCATAAACTAAGGGACAGACCAGTACCACGAGTAGGTTAAAAGGGATATCTTGTGTAACGGCAATATAAATGTTGTGAAAATCGCATGGCTCCTGTGGGTCCAGGATCTCAGAGAAGGGCCGGGTGCTGCTACAGGGTCTGGCCAAAGGCAGCCCACAAGCCCGGGGAAGCCCTCGCTGACATCTGCGCAGCCCCAGCACGCCACCTCTGCTGCTGCATGAGACAGAGCACTGCCCCGGACGGCTTTGCCTTGTTTTTAAAGATTAGCGATGAATAATTGCCTCCTCGTCGTAGTCTGGCAGCGACCGCTGCCACCAGGCACTGTCCTAAAGTGAACCCGTTCAGGTGGAGCTTTACAGCCGAAGTGATTGCGGGCGCGGAGCAGATCCCACACTCTCCCCTAAACCCGTCGTTTCAGCAACTCGCTCCTCTCCGACCCCTCAGGCGCCGGCATCCCCGCTTCCCCTCCGGGTGCCCGCTCGGGCTGGCGTCCGAGAGCGGGACAGGCGGGGGCACCGCATGCCGCCAGCGCACTCGTGCTCCGCTCCCGGCCCTCGCGGCGTCCCGTGAATCACCGCCCTTCCTCCCGCCGAAGGGCAGCCGAGGTGACGGCGGGCTTTGACTAAAAGGCCAAAACCCCCACCGGCTCCGCAGCCAGCGGGGCGAGTAGGAAGGCGGGGCGGTGGGGGCTCCCCCATGGCATCACGGCAGGGATAAAGTCAAAGTGCCTCCGTCGCGGCGCTTAGCGGGGTGTGAGCTGCGGCTGAGGCGGCGTGGCCCCGCGGCTCCGAGTGCCGCCCGCAGCAGCGGCCCGAGCCCGAGCCCCCGCCCCCGGGTCCCGGCGGCGCGCCGGCATGAGCGGCGGCCCNCGGGCCAGGATGCCGGTGCTGGAGCGCTTCTTCCCCGCGGCAGAGACGGGCAGGCGGAGGAGGACGGGAGAAGAGCCGATGCCCTTTCCCATGGGCAGCCTGCCCGGTTATCAGCAGGGGACCCTGGCCTGGGACTTGCCCGAGATGATCAAGATGGTAAAGCTCGTTTGGAAATCCAAGGGGGAGCTCCGCGGAGCGAAGCATAGAGGCGTTCTGGAGAGCGAGGATGCCCTGGGCGGTTCGGCAGGTAGGTTTCCCCCGTCCTGCTGCTCGGGGAAGCTGCGGGGCAAACGCAGCTGGGGGCCGGGGGTGGCGGGGAGCCGCGGCCGGAGCCGGACCGTCCCGTCCGTGGAGCAGAGCCGCCGGCGCCGCGGAGCTGCCCGACCGAGCGCTGCCGGGCTGAGAAACAGCCCGTGCTTTGGGCAGCTCTCTGCGCCGCCGGGACACGCGCACCGGAGTTGGGTGCCGCGCTGGAGCCACGTCAGTGTGCCCATGGCGCTCCCCCGCTCCAGTCTGTTGCGTGGCTCTTGTACACGGGGTGATAAAAGCTCGGCTGAAAACCAGAGCGAGTAGCTGCGCTGCTCCGAGGCTGACCTCCGCCGGGGCAGCCGGGCTCAGTGTCGGCGCGGAGAGCTCTCCCGGCCCGCATGGAGCTCCGCAGCGGCGGCACCGCGGTCAAGGTGACGGAGAAGCGGCGCCCCGGGGCCCCCGTGCAGCCCGGCCGCTGCAGGAGCTTTGCAGGCTGTGTTCGCCGTGCCCTTCCGAGCGCATGGCCTCTCCTCTTCCACCAAACCTCTCCCCGATCTTTGCGTGAGCTGGGCTCCCTTCACTGGACCTGCCCGCGCTTCCCTTGTGCGGAGCTGAGAGACTCCCTTATGGCTTGGGTTTTGATAGCCATGACTATTGAAAACTTGAGAAACGCTGCCCTCTCCCACTACTTTCTCTTTAAACGTGGTGTATTACTGGGTAAAGAGCACGTGCTTTTTCCATAACTGTATAAATCTTGTCTGTCAGTTTTTGCCGATCTCACTAACATATGGCACGTCATCACATGCTTTGCTGAAGTCCAGGTTAGACCTGCAGCATTTTCATTAGGTAGAGCTGAGTTGTCAGGTTAGCATGGTACTTCTGATCGGTTGATTCTGCATGTTAACCTGTGCTCCACATTGCTTATGGTTGAAAACCTCTTGCCTTCTGTTGAAGTCAGGGTCATAGGCCCATAGTTGTCTCAGTACTAGTTGGTAATTTTTTATTCTCCTGTAATTGCGCTGCTGTGATTTAGTAGACTTTATGAAACTGTGTGGCTTGTTTCTTCAGAACTCTGGATTATCTTGTCTTTGTGGCTTGGTCACTAAATTCTTCCAATGCACTCAGTCTTCCAACATTGTGCCTTCACGTTCCTTTGGTGTACCTGTTATTGAGACCTATAATTTACAGTACTTTGTACCAGAATAATTTAATTTCTTAGGTAGAATCACCTCTTTGTAGGTATTTTGAAGTGCTTGTTTTGTGTATGTACGTGTGTATTCTTCATAATTATATATATAAGCTTGAATATTAAATAGGTATCAGTCTATCACTTTTAAATGCCTGCTAAGGTTGGCTGGTTGGACATTGTATGTCTATTATTTAAAATGTGTGCAGTTTAATCAAAGAATGCTTGGTCCACTTCCATTTTGAAAAAGGGGAGATAGGTCTCAGGCTATGAGGAAGATGTACAATCTGTCATGCTACTCTTGGGGACTCACTTAAGTTTAAAAGAATAATAAGTAAGAGTGATGTGGATAATGAAAGAGGAGGTCATATTGGTCTTTAAGACTTGGAGCAAATCAGCTGGGAATGTACTGTAGCCAAATAGGGAGATTGAGGCTTTTGTGGTAAATGCTGGGTGTTTGGAGTGTTCAGAGAGGGACCCTAATTAAGCAACTTCAGAAATGCTGCATTGCATACACTTTATGTATGAGTAATGGTGGTTTTTCAGTGTGCTTGTGTTGTATCTGGTGAAATTACTTTCATTAGGTAACAAATGAGATTCACCTTCAGATTCCTGGAGGCAACTAAAAATGAGCATGAATGTACAGAGACAGATTAGTCCACTAGCAGGATGTGAGTAACTTGCATTTACTCAAATGGCCATTACTCGTATCCTGTGGAGGGGACAGTCCTCTTCATGGTGCCAGATCCTATTTCGTAAGCTCAGCTGACTTGGAGCACTATAAATCAGGGCAGAAGATGACTCTTAACTCTCAACACTTTAAATACGAATCATCAGACGGTTTGAGGGAACCAGACCTGGGTTGCTGGTTTTTCCTCCTCAGCAACAGTCATCCTAGTAGTTTTCCCTCTTGTGGTTTCATTTTAGTCACTTTAAGTACATTGGAGTATGTGGGAAAACCAGTAAATGCTGAAATCTAGTATACTTAAATAAGTGCAGAGTCAAAGAATGCAGAAATGGGAAGAAGAGATAATCACTTGGAAGGCTCAGTAGTTTGAGGTGCTCAGCTTCATGTTTATGTTTTTTACATGTTTGATTCCTGGAAAAAAACCAGAACAAAACTTCATAATAGTATCTTTTAAAAAAGGCAGTACTTAGTCAGGAATCAGATTTTCTTCAGGTGGAGTTAAAGCAAGTAACTTCTGCTTGAGGTTCTGCTAGCTAGGCAAATAAAGGTTGATTGTTCAGTAGTAGAGTTCACAGCACTTTCCACATCAAGGGCTTTTTCATTTGAATTTGTAAGTATTCATGTGATAACTCATGTTCTGTTATCACAGCCTCATGAAACTACTTTGCTTACAGTAGAAGAGGAAATAGATATGAATTCTGGAAGGAAACAGTCAGGATTTCTGGCTTGCTTGATCACGTTAATACAGATTTAGCTAAGCAAATTTCTTTGCCTTGTCCAAGTGATTGGACTGGGCTTTGGGCTGGCTTGCTAGAAAAGTCACAACCCTCTTAACCACAGATAGTGTGAAGGAGGGAGAGCTATATCTGCACATGATGTCAGTTCTGTGGATGGCAGTGTCTTGGGGACCCATTTAGCCATAATTTATACCACATTCCCCTTTCCTGAGGTAGGAGTAGAGCACAAAACTACCTATGTGTCCTGGGCTGTCATATGTAAGAGCTATATCTGGGTCTTTCACCTTGTTCAGTACCGAGAATAAGCTGCTTAATCTCTCTGCAGAAAAAGGGTTTGCAAGATTATGCAGCATATAGCTGGGATGAATGAAGAACTCGGATTTCATTGACTGCCTGCCTGGGGTTTCTAATGATGATTTATTTTCACTTCTAAAGCAGTGAAACTTGCATCTTGGGCCGTCTCTTCTTGTTGCGCTGCTTTTTAATGTTACTACAGACCTTTCTCCTGCTTCTGGCCTGCTGTTGCTTAGTAACTCTTCCCCCCCCCCACCCACCCCCCTCCGTTTCAATCCCTGACCAAATCAACACAAAACTGAGATCTGTTGAAGACTCTCTCTGGCTGTGCCAGAAGCCATTTCTGTGGGAAATGGGTATAATTCAATGTCATTCCATACTGTGTTTCAAATAGATTATTTGCAAGCAGTGCCTTTTATTTGAATGAAATAACAGCATGTGTTGATATTATTACAGCTGAATTATTCAAATAAGTCTGGTCTAAAACTGTGTTGCTCTCTAGGAGGGACCTGTGTTCTGTTTATGACCCTAACTTTCTTACCCTCTCCTAGAGTTCCTCAGTAGCTTTGCATATCAAACAAACCTGATCAGGGAACAGGTACAGGTTTGCCTCCGAGAGTCTTCGTTATGAGCATTAGCAGCCTCTTAAGCTTACAGCGATCATCCCAGATAACTCCAGAGAGACTTTCTGTACTGAGTCTTGCACATGTGCAAACATGCATGACTTTGAGAGAAGGTGCCGTGCTACTAAGAGTTATTAAGGTCTGTTGAGACACTGTGGGTTTTTTGAAATAACGCTGAATGTTTTTTTCCACTTACCTCTTTCTGTTGGTGGATGTTTTCTCAGAAATGTAGGGTCTGATTCATGTGTGTATCATGCTTGTTGTTAACTGGCGAGTCCCTTTGCCATGAGTAGGAAAAACAAGCAAGTACCACTCCTATTACACTTGGGAAAAGCTCCACCAGTTATTGGTGTGTCTGTTTACTTCTCTGCAGTCCACTCTCTCCTTTAGAGTTCAGTCGTCTATTCAAACTTCTTGCTTGCTCTTTCAAACCTTGAGCTGTCTGCTGAGCAATCTTGTGATACACCTGTTGGAGCGGTCAGAGTCAAATCATGTGTGTTTCCTCAGTGGTTGCTTGAAGGTCTTCCTTATTCACAAGACTCCCAAAGAGTTAGTTTTTCCACAGTATCCCAGGAAACATGCCTTCTACTTAGTTTTTCTTTTGTATTTAACAGTTTTTATCATGCTGTGCAATAGCTTTGCTGTGCATGTTGAAATAAACTTCATGCTTCCGCTTCCTATCATTGCTTACAGAATCACAAAATGATTTGGGTTGGAAGAGGCCTTTAAAGACCATCTAGTTCCAACTCCTTGGCCATGGGCAGGGACACCTTCCACTAGACCAGGTTGCTCAAAGTTCCATCCCACCTGGCCTTGAAGACTTCCAGGAACTGGCATCCACAATTTCTCTGAACAACCTGTTCGGGTGTGTGTTTAGTTGTGACACCTTGAAACTCATGCTCGTGCTTGTAGATCCACTGCAGTGACTAATAATCATAAAATCTTAAAATTTAAATCTGAGAATTACTGAGAACCAAATGGGGGTTTGGCTCACAGCTTAAAAGCTCATAGTTTTGAGTATTTGGTGCTGAGCATGTAGGTGCCACAAATGTAGATCCTAGTAATAAATAAAATGTGGGAGGTATCAAATGGCATTGTCTTAGCATCTGACCAGTCTCCTGTGTTACTGTTTAGATTGAAATCAGCTTTATGTCCTGCTGACAGATGCACAGCAGGTAGGAGGGCAGCTTGCTATGTATTTCTGAGGTTAGGTTTTCTTTTCTTCTTTTTTCCCCCTAAGTTTTATGTTGAGACTTGTTAAATCCATTACACTTAGAAGGACAAGGAATGTGAATTTGATACGATCAAGACTACCTGTGGCAGCTTTGATTGCTCACTGACTGCTGTGTTGAAAATCCTGCCCCTGGGAACAAGAAATATGCTCTTCTATATTTTGTGAAGAGCTGGCTAAATCAGTGGAGCTGTGTGTGATGGTCTCATTAAGAACAGTGAAATTAAACTGTGTACAGTACCACTTCATTAGTGTGTGTATGTAGATCAAGAGAGAAAATTCAGACCACATTTATGGGTAATGCTGTTCAAACACAGCTCTTCAGTTTACTGGCTGAACATAAGTTATTGATACATAAGATTTGGGGCTGTTTTTTTCAAAAAGACTATACTAATTAGAGAATTACTTTCAAAGATTAAAAGAAATGATTTTGAGATACTAAATCATGGTCACCATTCAAATTCTGGTCCTTGTTTGATACCTATCTCTTTACTTTGAGGTATTTTTCAAATGTAGTGTAGAATGAGAAGCTGAGCTGATAGTAGAAGTCTTTCATTTTGAACGTGTCAAAATGAGCTTATGTGAGTGTCAGTTGAAGTCGTGTTTATTTAGGGAGTGAAAATTTTCTACTTAGCTGCTGTGCTTAACCACTCTCCTCCGCTTCATTCTTATGTAAATTTTCTGGAGTGTATTTGTTGGGATTTTGGGATATTCAGAGTTAAGTTGGAAGTGACCTTTGAGATGACCAAGTTCAACCACTGCTGTGTCCACCAAAATAGACCAGCTAGACCAAGGGTAAGCCGTAGAGAAGAAATAATGTGAAAATCTCACTGATTTCTAAATGGTCTTTCAGTTTAGCCTGGCTGGCACATTTTTTGTTTGCATTATTGTGAATGTTAGAAAACAAAATTTATTTGCAGAAATATTTGGAGAAGCTCTTTGAACAGCTGTTCAGCTATGTACAGCCACAAAAGATAGAGAAAAAGCCTACAATATTGTAGAGCTAAGACTTCAGGATAAAGTCAGGAGACAAAACAGAATTGCCCAGGTTGGATGTTGGCCAGCATGAAGAAGGGAATGGGGCTGGTGTGCTTGAAAATTGACAGAGGTTTATTGGTCTGTCAGCTCAGAGACAAATGAGCAGTCTGCTGAAAACTGTAAATACAAATAGAGCAAATTCCAGTGAGCTGTGTAATGGTGGTCAGATCTGTTGCTTTCAGTGAAGCTGTTCTAAGTATTAGGAGCCAAAGATGTGGTTTTATATATAAAAATATTGTTTCTAAAGGAAAAGCTGGAAAAGCTACTACACTGTAATACAAACAGAGCTGGGGGGTGTTGTAGGCTTGTTTGCTTCATTAGGGTTAAAGCTGATAGTTTTCTTTTGTCTTTGGCAAATTGACTCTGAAGTTCTCTCTAAAGTTCTCTGTGCTCTGTGAAGAATTGAACTGGTAAGCAGCTACCGATGGAAAGCAGTAGTGATATTAGCCATACCTGCCTAGTGGTGGTGGTTTTCTGTATTGCTTAAATGTTGTGAGAGAAGTGTTTAAAATGCATTGTGGGAGGCTCGATACTGCATTCCAGCTTCCAAAGTAGGAAGTGCATTGTACGCAGCGTGTTTGCTGTTTCAGCGCTTCCTTGTAACAAACTTAGTTTGTGATCTGTCACACTTCAAAGAGTTTGCTTGGAGACGTGCATCCCAGACAGCTTTCGTAGTCCTGCTTTAGGAAGTGTGAATTTGGCTTTCCATCCAGGCAACAAAGAAAAAGGGTGTCCATGTCCCCATTTTCTCCACTATGACCTATTCACACCCCCTCCTCAGAGCTCTGTTTTCAGAATATGCTAAACCATGTTGCTTAGGATAATAGTTCACATGCTGCTCCACCACTGCCACGTTTCCAGGGAACATCTTTACAAGAGGGCAAACCTTTCTGAGTTGGAATTGTCTTGGAGGATCTCCCTGGTGTCACCTTTTTTGGAAAAAAGTCAATTGACCTCAGGCTGATTGTTCACAGCAATTATACATCTGGTTCTGGCCATAATTCTATAAAACTTCCTAGTTCTCCTATCTTGCTTTTGTCTGGACTAAAAAGTGAAACACTCTTGAGATATCCAGTGTAAAACATGCTTTGACATTTGTTAGTAACTTTTTGTAAGTCATCCTGACTTTTTTCAAAAAGAGCATTCAGCCTACTAAATGATGGGATAAATTACATTAAGTACTTGGCTAGCCCGTGGTGTAGACTTGCAAGACAAAAATGTCTTCGCTCTTCTTTTTTTCCTCAGCTTGCAATATACAAATTCTGTTGTCACTTTTATGGCTACAAACAAACAAACTGCATGAGAGAGGAAGTAGATCCTTCTTGCTCACCTCCTGGATAAAGCATTCTTTTGGCTCCTTTGTGGACTACCAGCTGTGGTTTTACCTGAAAAAGTCAAAAAGTTGAACGTAGTATGGTCTACAGTACAAAGAGAGAGGTCCAACACAACCAGGATTTAGTAGGCTCGAAAGTATTGCTGTCAGTAATACTGTCACCCTTATTACAGTAGCAATAGAGAGGCAAACCCCTTCCATTGCTCTTTGAACAGAGTATCCTGAAATTCAGGTATCCTTCAGATTTCCCTCAGAAAAGAAAACTTTGCCATTGACCTTTGCTGGTTTATTTATAATCTCTGGGAATGCAGCCCAGTGGGAGTGCTCCCCAGTCCCAGGAACCAAGGACCTGTTTGAAATTGCAGTGAAGCCAGGGACAGTCTTTCCGCGGACATGGATGGGCTTTGTTCTAAACCAGGATGTTCAGTGTTAGTTTTAGGTAAAACCTTGTGGAAGGTGTACTCTTTAGTGTCTCTTTATACACATGAGACCATTTGGAGAAATTGCTGTAAGCTTCCCCAGCTCTGATCCTTTCTGAAGGGGAAGTGTGCAAAACTCTGCTTCCTGTGGGAGCCTATGAAATCCTTTCATCTGTAGCCAGCTCTGGCTTGTGTGGAGGTATTGCCCTTCAAATATTGCTATCTCAGTGTTCTCCTGATATCCCTGACCTAAGGTAAGGACAAAGTATTAACTCAAAGGCCTACTTAAAAGATGCTCTGTGCAGGTGCAGTTAAAAATGAAGCGTTATCCTGGAGGGTTTTTGGAACCCACTGTGCTGTGGCAGGCATTGCTTCTTTCCTGCTGCTTAAGCACTGCCTTGAGATTGAATGCTTTGTTTTCAGCTTCTGGAATTACAGTTCAGACAGAAGAATACTTCTAAACTAAGTACTACACAATGGTGTTTGAACATTGCTTTTGAAAGTTAAATCATAAAGTAGATTCATCAAGTAGAAGGAATTAGTTTTAAGCTTGCTGAAACTATGTTCCACAATAGTCAAAAACCACTGTCTACACAGACGTGCCAGGCGAATATTCAATTAAAAATCATACAGAATAATTGGAAAATGCAAGTGCAGAACATTTCTTAAGCCTTCAAAATTTTGACAGTGCTGAAAACACCTTCCATACACAGTCCATTATCCTGTTTTTAATATCTGTTGGCTAAGTTCTTCCTTGTCCAATGAGAAGTGCATCTGTGAGCGAGTTCTCTGTTAGTTAACGGTGTCAGCAGCGAGTCCTGGGGGTTATCTCTGCATGTTACCTGGGTTGTCAGGAGACTGTGTTCACTGAAACACCCAGGTGCTTGTCCAAGTAGCTGTGTTCCAAACTTGGCTTATCCAAACATCTTCCAAAGAGTTCATGTGTGCAAAACTTAAACTGGAAATCTTGTAATTACAGGCTTTCATGGAAGATTTCTTATTTCCTGCTTCCAGCCTGAGTGGATATACTGCAGGAACAGCTGCCTTCACAGTAATTGGGCAATTGCATTTCTAATTCCAAGTGGAACTGAGAGAATAAAGGGATGAGAGAGACTGGGCTTCTGTGAAATGCCAGAAAAGCTACTTGATCCAGCTCAGGGTCTGCATGCAGGTTTGTCTCATTAAAAGAAGTGGGGAGAGGAAAAGAATTCTCTACTCCCTGCTTGCGGATTATTTTAGTGATGCAGATTATGTTCAGCCATACTAACAGCAAGAAACAGAAAACTGCATGCAAGAGATTCTGAACTTTATAGGTGCTGCACAGCTATTGCACTTGCTTTCTGTTCTTCCTGGAAGCACTAGTGAATGCGCATTTCATGTTCTCATTTGGGAAGGAAAGCTAGCTGAATAAATTAGTACTGGGAATATCTCAGAACTGAACTCAGTTCTGTGTGTGTGAGTCTGTATGTTGCTTTCCATGTCCACTAGAAAAGAGACTAAGGAAAGAAGAATTTACTGCACAGCTGAGAACTACCACCCTAAAATGGCAGAGGTGCAAGGCTTTTAGGTGAGACACTGTCAGCATATACTTCCAAGCAAGGTCAGTTTGAACATCCTGCTTAGAGTCAGCAAACTGAGAGCTCTCAAAGAAGCAGAGCAGCAAGGAGCAGAGCGCACTTAGAAGAGACAAGCAATGAGTAGGAGTTGGAGGGAGAGATGGTAATTTTCTCAGTGCTGTTTAGTCCACTAGCATGTCCCAAGTTTAATCCCAAGTTCCCCCCTTGTCAGTCACAAATAAGGCAACAATCACTGCTGCATTTAAGTGCTGGCACAGCTTTTTGCCCATCTTCTTTCAGTCAAGTTGTCCTGCCCTCTCTTTGGAAACCATAATTGCAGCTGTGGATAAGGGCATGGTGACACAGATTAGATGGGTTTGGTGCAGTCCTGCATTGACTCTTAAAGACTTTTTTTTTTTTTTTAAGGAGCATGTTGTGAAGTATGGTTTATCCATTTTTATAGCTTCATGCATCTCAGCCTAAGTGATGAAAATACCAAGGTTAGCACCTCAAGCAGCATGGGGGCTCATGCTGAGGACGTGCTGCAGGCAAGAGCATAAAGGAGCCGTTACAGGACTATAGTAGTTCAGCTTAATCAGTAATCAGAAGGTTTCAGTATGACATCTTCTCTTTCTTCCTGAGTACTACTTAACTTACCCATTGTAAAAGTGAAAGGGATAGTAGGACCTGGGAGGCCAATGCAGATAACATACTGCAGTCAAGGTGAAGTGCAATAAGTAATAAGTAACTTAAGATGTAATTTAAGTAACTTAAGGTGTAATAAGTAGGTTAAGACAGAAGTGTGCCTGAAGACCCTATTTTGCCTAGGGAGAATTAATTAGAGTCAGAAGTATGGGATTTTCCTGTCAGAACTGGACTGGGATGTGTTCACTGAGTGATCTGCATGGCTTACCTGTTAGAAATGTATGATCCTTGACAAGATTTCACAGATCATCAGTAGAACCTGAATTCTCAGATCTTCACTAATAACTAGGTCTGAAGTTCTACTTCAAGACAGAAGCCTGACTTAAGTGTCAAGGAAGCTACCTGATTTGTGCCAAATAAATGCTTAAGCTACCTACAGAATACTGTTCTGGTTTTTGGAGTTAAAAGATGCAATCTGTAAAATGTGATCATCTACTGAAATCACATAGGTGTTAAATCATAATTACATTAAAGAGATGGAATTCAGAATAAAGTTATAACCCCTCACCAGGCAGACTCAGCAAGCCTATTTAATTTCCCTGTGGAATAGCAATAGAATAGATCTTCCCTTCCCTCGTTTCCAGCCGTGCACATCATTAAGTACCTACTAAGTAGCTGGCAAAACAGAGTAAAAGTTAAACTAACTTTGCTAATAGTGAGCTGGAATTCTCATAATGAAAATGCAAGGTACCTTATTTAAATGTTGGCCCTCTGACAGAAGCTGCACCACAAGCCTCACAAGACTGTCACTAATCTTTCTGTAGGTGCCCTGTAGCCAAAAATGTGCTGATGTCTGGCTTTGCCCAGACTGGAGACCTGGGAAATTATATGTTTTGAATAGGATCAAATGACTAGAAGGGGAAAGCACTCTATACTTAGCTGTCTTGTCATACAGACAGAAAAACTTTTGCACGTGACCTTGTTAACAGCATGAGTTAAGAGGAGCACTATGAATTAGAGGCAAAACTACTGAAGTTTAGATCATCATTAAGAATCTGTGTTTTTCTGGTCGTCTGCTTAATTTTTTTCCCCTGTTCTCGTATTTAGACTTCAATTTTCATGCTGACTCTTGATCACATGAAGAAATGAGAGGGAGAAAAATCGCCAAGCCAGTTCTCCTCCATTTTAAAAAAAGCAGAGCAACAGTTCAATACAGGATTTCTTTCCACCATCACTGTCAAGTCCTCGATTTCTCTTAATAGTAATTTGTTCTCCCTTCATACTGCAAAGTCTGTCCCAGCGTACTCCTCAGCCGCCATGCCTTTGAGCATCTTTCCAAATTATGACCAGACCGACTACTTCACTGCAAATTAATTCTCTTCTGTTGCAATCGCATCTCTGTCTTCAACTTAACTGGTTCCCACACCTGCAGTATTAATTGCCTCTTCTCTATTTTAGATAGTCTTTGAAACCTTCCCCTCCTGGAGCCTCCACGTCTGTGCGCAGTACATTTTCACTGATGCTTCTTTCAACAGAAAATTGGCATCCCCTGTCCCTCGCACTCCCTCTTCCTCCTTGTTGTAGGCAGAATTTTATTTACTGCTGCTTTCCTTTAAGGAAGGATTGCACATGGTAGATACGGCTGTGTCCTGCTGTAGTCTGCAGGCACTTGATGTCCCCTACAAATACACCTTGCTATGTCACTGTATGAATGGCTTGTGAAATGCCTCATAAATATCTGTTCCCTGGCTCAAGTCAATAGAACTCCTGTTTTTCCCCGGCTAGCACCTCACACCTTATTTTAATTAGTGTAGATGGAGGTACTGGGACGACTGTCATGGTGCAAAGGCAGGCATGCTACTGACCAGCAATTGTTTAAATTATGTGTCTCAGCCAGGAGGTATATATTCAATGCCCTGCAGGAGCTTCTCTTTTACCTTTGTCCAGAAGGACAGGGTAGATACCGAAACTTAATTTTCTGTGAAAACCTCATTGTGCACTGGGTCACGAGCATTGCAATAACCAAAACTCTATGGCTTGTAGGAGTCAGCAGCTTTCCCAAGTGAACTGGTAAGGTGCTGCCAGTAGAAACTTGTTTTGCTTTAGTACTGTTGCTCAAAAGTTCTGCTCCTGTTCTCAAACCCATCTTTTTATCAAGAGCCTCGGCCTCTTCTGAGTGAGCACAAGCAGGGCATGCAGCAGCAAAACTTTCTATCTGTCCCAAATTTCTCTTATAGTTGAGAGTGTGATAAAGTAATACAGAGTCATCAGAGCCACACACGGGGGCAGAAGTGGAAGGAGAAGAGATTAAATAAAATAAAGCAGCGTGATAGTAAAAAGTAAAGCATGTAAAAATATGAATGCCAGACAGATGGCTTGGGTGGGGAGTGCAGCTAATCCATGGAATATCAGAACAGTTGGATGGCTGTTTTAAAATCTCTTTAAAGAGGGAAACCAGTAATTGAACTGGATTGGACAAGGATAGAGCAAAAATAAGCTGCACTGAAATGAAGAAAGAATACTTCTTAGACATCCCTTATGTAGTGCTATGTTGTATTACAAATCATAGAATGGTTTGGGTTGGAAGGGACCTCAGAGATCATGTGGTTCCAACCACGCCACCATGGGCAGGGACACCTTCCTCTAGACCAGGTTTCTCAAAGCTCCATCCAGCCTGGCCTGGAACATTTCCAGGAATGGGGCATCCACAGCTTCTCTAAGCAACCTGTTCCAATGTCTCACCACCCTCAGTTAAGAATTTCATTCTTATATCTAGTCTAAACCTGCCCTCTTTCAGTTTGAAACCATTTCCCCTTGTTCTGTCACTTCATGCCCTTGTAAAAAGTCCCTTTCCAGGTCTCCTGTATGCCCCCTGTAGGTACCAGAAGGTGCTGTAAGGTCTCCCTGCAGCCTTTGCGTCTCCAAGACAAGCCCCAGCTCTCTCAGCCTGTCTTCATAGGAGAGGTGCTTCAGCCCTGTGAACATCTCTGTGTCCTTCCTCTGGACTTGCTTCAACGGATCCATGTCCTTCTTATGATGGGTGTCCCAGAGCTGAATGCAGCACTTCAGGTGAGGTCTCATGAGAGCAGACTGAGGTGGCAGAAGCACTTCCCTTGCCCTGCTGGCCACGCTGCTTTTGATGCAGCCCGGGACATGGTTGACCATTTTGGCTGCAAGCTTACACAGCCCATTCATGTCAAGTTTCTCAGCCACCAGCACATCCAAGCCTTCTCACAAGGGCTGCTCTCAATCCCTTCTCCACTCAGCCTGTACTTGTGCTTGGGATTGCCTCTCTCCAGGTGCAGGACCTTGCTCTTGGTCTTGTTGAACTCAAGGTGGTTTGCACAGGCCCACTTCTCAAGCCTGTTAAGGTCCCTCTGGATGGCATCCCTTCCTTCCAGCATACAGAACACACCACAGGGCTCAGTCTTGGCAAACTTGCTGAGGGTGCGCTCAATCCCACTGTCCATGTTGCCAACTAAAGTGTGGAATAGTGCTGGTTGCTAAGCCAACCCCTGAAGGATGCCACTTGGACATTGAGCCATTGAGTGCAGCTCTTGAGTGCGACCATCCTGCCAGCTCTTTATCCACTGCATAGTCCATCTGTCAAATCCATGTGTCTCTCCAGTTTAGAGACAGGGGTATTGTGTGTGACAGCATCAACTGCTTTTCGCAAGTCCAGGTAGCTCATTCATATCTTGCTGGTCACAGAGGTGAGACTGACCAGCCTGAGCCTGACCAACCTACTAACGTGTAGTTCCCAATATCTTCCTTGTATCCCTTTTATAAAAAATGAGGATTTTGCTTCCCCTTTTCCAGTTGGTGGGAACTTTACTGAAATGTCACAGCTACTCAAATATGATGGAGAGTGGCTTGGCTGCTTCATCTGTCAGTTCCCAAAATATCTAAGCAGCCTGTGAGTGCTGTATAAATCAAAAACTTCTTTGAAAGTAAGGGTGTGTGACCTCCCCTTCAGGCTGTCATCCTTGAGGATGAAATAAGAAAATAATTTCTTTAAGGCTTGGTGCAGGTGCTGATGGCAGGTGGCCTGTGAACATGAGGCACCAATTCACAAAATAGATGGCATTCAGTCCCCTTTGGGGACAGGAGTACTCACTCGTTGAAGGGGAAGAGAAGATGAAACAATTAAAACTGTTTTCTCTGTTACTTCTCTCCCTTTGTTAACAAATGTGAAATCTGCAAACAGATGTTACAATGGAACCATGGAAAATCTGGGCAAATATTTGATTTTTCTGTCTCTATTTACAAGATGTTTCTACAAATAAACATACATGGGGGAAATAATGAAAAAAACCCAAAACCAAAAGGAGCTGCCTACCAGCTCCCATTGCCTCGAGCAGTGTATCTTCCTACTTGCTGCGGGTGGAAAACCACACCTGAACGATTGACCAGCTGAGAGAGGCAGTAGGTCAAACTGGTGGAGCCACGCATTGTGATTTTCCCAGATCACCAGTGACAGGCTCTGAAAGTGCAACCTGCAGACTGTTACCAAAGGAGATGGCCTTCAAAGAGCTCAAAGTCTCCACTGCTTGAAAAGGAGAGGTGGTAGGAGGATGGGTGATCACTGGGTTGGATTTTCTGTATGAGTCTGTTATAACAGGCAGAGTGGAGGAAGGAACTGACTTTCTTCTATTTCCTTTTTAGCTACTGAAGGCATGAACCAATTTACAGGAAAGCTGCCAGCCCTTTTTTTTTTTTTTTTTTTTCTGGGGGTGCGAGGTGTGAAAAACAAAGACTCTGTGCGTAACTTAATGCTTTCTGGGGGAAGTCAGCTAGCATTTAGAGCTCTTTGATGCCGCGGTGCAACAGATCAGAAATGAGTTTGGGGTGTCAGCCATCAAAATACACAGAGAAACCACTTTAGGAAGTGTGAATTATGCATGAGGCACTCAGAAGCTGCTCAGGGCTGTGCTGACATATCACAGGTGATCTGTGCAGTGGTGGTCTGCTGGCGCTTTCTTGCTGTGTGGGTCTGGGTTGTGTTTCCTGGGCTTCAGGGGAATGTGGAGATGGGAAGCAGAGCTGGGTCTCTGGCTCAGGCAGCTCAGCACATCGAGAGAATGGGTGTGCAGACCTAAGCAGGGCCACAGGTGAGGAATCCAAAGGAACTAAGTGGTCTTCTTCCATGCAGATGCAGCGCTCTTTGTACAGCAGAGTTAAGAACTTCAGGCAGGAGAAGCTGTGAGCTGCTGTGGCACCTGTCCAGGAGCTAATAAGAGCTTGAAATAGAGCCCAAGCCCTAAATGCACTTTATTTAGGCTCAGAGTGGCAGTTTTTCTTACTTCTGTAGTTAAGCAGGAAAAAGCATAAACATTTGTCTTCGAGTTTCTAGCTTTGAAACTGCATGGACTTAGAGAGCTTTCATGTTAGTTGACAGCTAAGATGAGGGCCAAACCCTTCACCTTCTGGATCTGCTTGTGAAAACACTTTGGATCCTAGGCTCCTGTACAGTTCACCTTTAGAAGCAGCCCGCAGCATGTGGGTGTAGATGGGTGCTAACTTTGGAAACCACCCACAAGTTCATTAGCCAGCTTATTTAACATATTGAACGTTTCTTGCATTGAGGGAGGCTAGGGGTGGCTGCATGCTCCTCTGACATAACAGAGCTAGAGGGATGATTCCTTCAGCAGCAGGGCAGTTGCTTTGATAAACCAATGCACACTTTGAGTACCATCTTGTAATCTGCCTTACACTTGAAGGCTGGTGACTGCCTGGAAGACTTCAGGTTCTTGAAAGTAATGGCCTGTTAGCAAGACCATCTACCAAAGTGGCTGTTCTAACTGAACAGATTGGGCCTCACATTTTGTGACTGACTCAGCCCTTCCCAATTTGCCAGACTGAACCAAAAGGGAAAGATTTTGCGTGTCTGACCCCATTTTGTCAGCTTGAGGCCCAGTAAAGCATAGAGTAAAGCCAAGGTTGTAAGAACCAGTCAGCTGAAGCTCAGATCCTTCCTCTGAAACTTTTAATTTACTGATTTATGGCTTTCATATTTTTAAATAGGTATTTTCCTTCTGCAGATTTTAAAACAAGGAAGAGTAAAATGGCAGTTGGTCAGCAAAACTGACTTCTCGGGCAAACTGAAACAAAAATCGATTTTGATGTGCTATTGAATGACTTAAATGGTACTCAGCTCCAGAGGTTCAGAAATATGTCTAACTGAACCACTGAATGTTTATTTACACAATGTGTTAACAGCTGATCTGTAAGTTATGATGTTTCTAGATACGCACATTATTTTATGCCTTCAGGAAAAAATTATCACAGTTTAAGATACTCGTCTTCTTTGTGTTTATCCTGATGATAGTTAAAATCTATCGGGAGTAACTTTAATAAAGCCTTCCCCCTTCTGTCCTTTTGTCCAGTAAGGCCCACTGTGCCCCACTTCGTGCCAGCAAAGAATGAGAGAGAGGAGCTGAGCCTGCCAGGGCCTCTTGGAGTTTCATGAGGAGTTGAGGCATGATTAGAAACTGGGAAAAGGAGACCAGGAGCTTTTATGTGTCAGTGAGAAAGGATGAGAGTTTCAGAAACAGTTTGTGTAGAATGTGAGCCAAGAAGAAAAAAGGTTTAAACTTTTCAAGATCTTGCTTCTATTCCTAGGCATGATAGAAATAAAGAACTAATTGAGCAATAAAACGTGCTTATTGGAGTTGGCTGGGGTAGGATCACTTGTAAAAGATTGCTAACAGTAGGATAAGAGTTTTTTCCTCTGCAGGGTAGAGAAATTAAGGGGTATGAAATACACGACATAATGTAGTCACGAGTGTTTGAAATGCACACATGTATGTCCTTACCTTCCTTCTGACTTCGGTGTTGATAAAATCTTTCCACGGTTGTGGTGAGAAAGGGAGGAATAAAACCTCAGCCCTGTGAGTGAGTAGCAGCTTCGCTGTCTCTTGTGTCTGTCAGTGCTGCTTTGGGTGTTTTAAATCTGTGCAGTCTTGTTTCCAAAGTGCAGGTGAGCTGTGTCACACAGCACATTCTGCACAGTGGTAGTCTTGCTGTAGCCCAGGAGTGCTCCCAGAATAAACACTGTACCCCATCCTTTACTGTCCTTACTGCTGTAAAACCCAATCCTGAAGGTTACCCTATCGAGCAGCCTAAGTACCTGTGTCTTGTTATGCTGGGCAGTGTAGGTGGAAAAACCCCCCATGGTTATTAGGTCCCATAACAAATCTAAATAAACAAATGCAATCAACGGATGTCTTTGGAGCTACTCTCAAATAATGACTACAGTTTGTAGGACTAACCGATTTGCTCAGCAGTGAGTAGTTGTAGAACTGGATTTTAAGGAAAGACTGAAAGAATTGCTGAGGTGCCAGAAATACCCTGCTCTGTTCCTGTGAGAGAACATAAAGCAACAACAACTAATAAAAAAAATTTATTAACTGTTGGAAGAATTATTTCTATTAGCATTTCTCAGTAAAATTGAGGTGACTTAATTCCCAAACTTTCTTTCAAAAAAGGCATTTTTTTCAGGCTGTTGGAGGTTGGCCACTAAATGTGTCTGTAACACATTAGGCACTGTTTCTCAAAACACCTTGTGGACTGCTAATTGGGGTTTGCATAATACCGCAAAATTGCAGACATTCCTTTGAAATAAGCAGGAATGAAAACTGCTTTTCTGGGGTAGAAGAGAAAGGAATTTTTTACTTTTAACAAAAAGGCTTAACAGAAATCCTTTATTGGAATATGTTATTATTATTATTATTATTATTACCTTTTTTTTTCCTGAAGAAATTAGTTTGAGGAAAAGTTTCCGAACAGTTTTGAATTACACAAGTTCAAGGAGGGCCTTGTACATACAGTACTGCTGTTCAAGCCAAGAGGTAAACAATTATGAAATGCCTTTGAAATGCAAGGCTGGTAATGCCAAGGTTATGTATTTTGTCATTGAACACAACAGTAAGTTGTTAGGAGTAGGAGTGACTGATATTTATTACTTACACACAGATGTGCAAATGAAAAACTTATGAAATTTAATATCTCAGGGTTCCAATTCTTAGTGATAGTACTCTTGTTTTAAAACTGATATATCCTATAGGAACCAGTCATAATCAAAAAGGAAAATAAAAGTAATTAGAGAAATACATTTGCTTGGTCAAAATTCAGACTTATTCTGCACTTTGGCTGATAAGTACTTGTGCATTTCAGGCCCATCTATCCTGCAGATTTGGAGCTGTCCTGGGTTTGGGTCTGAAGATGATTTTAGGGTAAAATAGGGTCAAACCAGGGCTGACACTGAAAATTTTTAGGCTGCATTCTATTTTTCTCTAACTGTCGAATCACTCTGAGCTGCGAATCCTTTTCACAACTTTGAATTTTTAGAATTACAGTCAAAGCAAGCTGATTTTGTTTCATAAGTGTCCAACAACTCATTGTGACTGGACATAGGTAGCAATTCTTTATGAAGGGAAAGGTGGAAAAAGCCAGTATCAGAGCATTGTGAAAGTGTGACTGGGTGCATGAGAGAGACAAATCCTTTCCAATTAACTCTTATTTCTGCTTGAAATTCTGAAAGCGTAGATAAAACATCTCATCATGCTCTGCATGGCATACCCAGCATGAAAGCATGAGCATTCTTTTTCCAAATCTGTTTCACCTCGCTGCATGATTCTTGTGCTTAATGAAATAACAGCAAAATGGAAGCTTTTAGACAAGCAGATGGATTTTGATAGAGTTGGAAACTTACACTGTATTTATCAACAAGAACAGTCTCTTTTGGTCAGAAATTGAGTACAGCAAATAATATGGTCGTTTGGAGAGCAGAGAGATGTTGGAGAAAGGAGAATTTTTTTTGTTTCAAGTGCCAAGTTTGACGGTACATTTGTTTATGTCTAATAAATTCCTAATGCTTGGGTATAAGACATGGTTTTTCAGTCTTGTATAAAGAAGGTTTTTAATGAAAAGAGCACGTCCTTCACTTAAATCAATTACACAAAAAAGGAAAGAAAATCACCTTTTGTTATATTTGAAGCACAGGAGGAGGCGGCAAGGGCAGATTAGCAGAGCTTTGTGCAGCAGTGCTTGTATATGAAACAAACAACTTTTGACAGGAAGATTACAAAAATTGGAATCATGAAGAGAGAAAAGCTGTTGCTGAATGGTAAGCATGTATTTGCTTTATTTACCCACCACTTTCCTTCTGCTTTAGCAGAAGTATCTGCCAGGCTCTTGAAAATTTTAATCATCCTTGAGCTGTCAAGAACTTAGTTGTCTGTGCATAAAGACACATTTGCACAACCTGTTGGGTGGGAGAACCCTCCTGCCCTCCCATGGGCTCCACTGTGCTGCTAATGCCAGGGCACAGAGTTCATGCAGAAATTGTGGCAAATTGCAGAAAGACAGGGTGTCAGGTGCTGTACATTTTGAACTTTATACATCTCTCTTGAAAAGACAGGTGGATGAACAAAGGAAATGCAGGAGGCCAGAGGTGGAAAAACATCCTTATGAGAGAACAAATTCCTTCTTCTAATGAGAGGCTTTGTCACTGAGCCACGAACTTCAGAAAATAATGATGAGTGGTCATAGGTATCTGCAAAGAGTAGAATTCACTTTAGATTGATAACAAGAGCATTTAGAGTGAAAAAAATAACCCTCTCTGGAAGAGCACAGCATGCACCCGTCTCTCTTTGCAGCAGGAATGAGAATATCATCATCCTCTCCATAGAGTTACAGAGTTCTTGTAAGTGTAAGGTGAGAATCAGAGAAAATAGTCACATAACAACTCAAGATTCCCTTCCTTAACAGTTCTTATTTTCTCTCATCCTGATACAGTGCTTTAAAGAAGAAAATGTGTAATCAAAATGCTCATGAATTAAGTTACTTTGATTCATTCGCTTACTAGTTCCATAGAAATTGATCTATCCAGAATAACAAATAGCAGAGATGTTAGTGATTGTAATTAATTGAAGACAACATGTCAGTGTGTCAGCACTTTCCAGAAGCTGACATTCCTGTCACGAAGTTGCAGAAAAATTTTTAAAAGTTAGTGATTATTTATTATCACAAAAGGTGCCTTTGCAAAATCTGTTTTAAAATGCAGCTTCCTGTTGTAGGCACACCCGTGGTTCAAATATATTCTGTTCTGGTTCTTATTTTAGAGTCACTTCTTAGAAATTGCCAAGGGGTACCCCAAAACCCAGACAAACCACACACTGAGAACAGTGCTGTCTGAGACCATGAAAAGAGTTCTCTTTGCTTTTTGATTTTTATAGCATTTTAATTTTTTCCCCTATAGTTTCAGTGTTTGGCCCACACTAGTTGAAACGTATGCTTACATAAAAGCCTGCAAAGAAGTCTTATCTCAATATTCTTTTGAGGACAGACATGAAGACGGAGTCACACAAGGCCTGTCTATGTGATCCTTGACTGGATTTGTAAGGAAATAAGTGTTCTGCCTTAGCAGTCTAACTGAAGTATGTAGACTTGTCAAAGCCACGGATCTTAATTTGTGTGCTGATACAGAAATGTCTTAATGTCCCCTGACCTGAAGATGGTAGGTTTGTTAAAGTTCAAGGCCCATCCAAGTTCTTCACCCAAAATTTCATGGGAACTGAACAAAAATACTGTGAGATGGATTATTCCCTTAGTATTTCCAATCCAGCCAAAATGTAATGTAACTTTCTTTGGGACTCTGCTAAGACAAAAAATGTTACTTTTCCATTAGCCTAGTCCTCTTAAAGGCAAGAAATTATAGCAAAACTGTATATCTCCAGCAATGAAAACTGTTCACTTTAGTACAAATTTCATTGAACAAGCAGAGCCTCATCTCTGTATGAAAATGCAATGAACATCAGCTAGGCAACTATAGAATCCCTCAGCTAGCTGAGGAAACTGGCCTATTGACTCAGACTGCACACACATGCACACAAATGTAATTTTTTTACTGCCCTGGTGAAATCCTCATTTTCTCCTGTTGTATATAGCTGCTGTGCAGGTATACTGGAGTAGAAGCATTAGGTACTTCACAAGAGTGATGGGTGTTACATTTACATTGTGGGACTGAATTTGGAAAGGAGCCTTTAAATTAGTATTCATTAGTTTCAGATAGCAAAGATTATGCAGATTTAGGCAAGCTGACAGAGGATGTTTCCACATCTTTCAATGGATTTGTACAGCCTGAAAGCATCTCACATAGTGCTGCTCAAGAATGTATAAGATGGTAGTTAATGAACTGTGGTAAGCTAGAAGTAAATATTCAGATATGGGCACCATAGTGTGTAGCTCAATGAATTTCACCACAATTATTATATAATTATTGTGGTAATGAGTGGTTTCTGAGTTTTGACTTCACAAAGCATACTCATGTACTGTTAGTTTCTTGCTAAGGGTATAGTTTAATTAGTTGAGCTTAAACATAGCTTGCTATGGAAAGCAAATGTTTTAGTATGTTATTGTCTTTCTGAGTTAAGACGGGGAAAGTAAGAATTTACAACCAGAAAACCTACTGAATGCTAGAATGTTCTTGAGTAATATCCACAAAATAGGTTTCTGCTGAAAACCTATCTAGATGGGGGTTTTTCCTCTTGGTACTGTTGAACTAACAGCCTTTGTGTCAGATAACTATTGAAAATACTTAATTGAAACCCCTCCACAAAAAAAAAAAAAAACCAAAAAAACAAAACAAAACAAAAAACCCCAAAACCAACCAACCAAACAAAACCTCCCCAAACAAAAACCAAAACAACAAAAAATCCAATAAAACAAAATAAACCAACAAAAAAAAAAANAAAAAAAAAAACCAACCAAAAAACAAAACAAACCAAAAAATTAGGGTGATTCTAATGGGATTTTACATGTTATTCTAAATTACCCGCAGCATTTAAATAGGTATCTCCTTTCTATACAGCTTGAAGTTGTAATCCTAGAGAATTTTGTTCTTGGTCACTAGGGGTCAGTGATTCAGCTCCAGGTTAAGATGCTTCAAATTTGGTACATAAGTTCCTGCTGTAGCCAGTGGAAATTGAATCAACTGAAAACTTCTCTAAGCTCCACTGGCTTACAACTTTGACTGGAATGAGAGCTGAAACATGTAGCTCACATGCAAATGCTCACATTTAAGTATTAGATATAGGGAATTTTCTCTCAACCTTTAGGTTCTGCTAGACTCTGGTGATGTTAGGTTGTGATGGGCCTGATCTAGATCCAGCTCAAGGTTTCTCAATGGGCAAGGCAAAATTTGGCCTCTCCAAGAGCAAAGGAATACATATTCTGTCCTTGGCTTTGATTGCAGCAGAACTCAGTATTTTAGTGCCAGTAAAAGAAATCGAGGTCAAGGCTGAGGAAGGCTGGTAGGACTTGCCAGGCCATGCAGAAGGGTGGGAGCTCTGGGAGAAGCAGATGGCATGTGAAGGCTGGGAGGGCTCAGAGCGATGTAGGGGCTTTTTCTGTTCCCCAGGCTGACCTCCCCAGGTATGTTTTGTACAGCTGGGAGGAGTCCATGGGGGGCCCTCACCTCACTGACAGTACAAGAGAAACTCACATCTTAGCTTGTAAGTCCACTCCCTTCGCCAAGCTGCCTTTATTTCTTACGTTGCCCAAAAAAGAGCCCCCAGGAGCGCCCTCGTAGGTCCTGACCTAACATGCATGGCCTGCCTGACTGCACTGCCAGCACCCAGCAGCTCTGACAGCATAAACAAACCAAGGAGAGGGCAGGCAAATGCAGCACTGCTTCACCCAGTCCCTTCCCTTTGTGGTCTCAAGGAGAGGGAAAATCTGCCTTGCGCCTGAGTCCCAGAGGAGAAGTCAATACAGCAGGACCCAGCCCTGAGACCCAGCACAATACACAGCTTCTTGGCCCCACTTCTGCCCAACAGCTTACAAAGTTGGCATGTTTTTATTATTTTTGCCAGAAAAAGTTTTAGTAAAGCTCAGGGGATCTGAACATTTGCTGTTTAGCTGTTTGCTGTGATGGTAAAAAATAAGAATAGGAAAAAAAGGGAGAACAAAACTCACCTCAGTTATGTCTGGCTGCCATTTATGTCTCATAAAGTAGTTGTTAGCAATTCAAGCATGATTTTGATATCTCTCCTAATACTTAGTATGTGTAACTGTTGACCACGATTTTGGACAGTTTCCTGATTCTGCATAAATAGTATTCTCTTTCCATGTGCTAAAGCATATTAAAGAAACTTCTCTACCATGTTGGAGGCATATAGTTTTTATATTATGTGGGCTGGGGGGGTGATTTGTTTTTTTAGTAAGTAATTAATTACATCTTAAAACAGCCTTCTGCTTTTCTTTTGGTCTCCCTCCTGAGTGCAGAATAATACTGCAGTGTTTTCCACGCTTTGGTTTTTAGGGACAAACAATGTTTGATGTGGTCTGGAGCTTCCAAGAACCACTTTGATTTTATTTGAAAAATTACTATTTGACAGATAAATATTTTTTCCAAGTAGGATGTGCTACCCTTGATAGGTTGTTATGGACAGCATGGAGCTGTTAGGAGTGAATTGCTTTGCTCAGTCACAGCGTGGTCATTTGTGGCTGCAGCTGTTCCCATTTAGTTCTCTCTGAGTTGTTCTGTCCTGATTTTCTGTGGGATCCTCAGGAATAACTGAGCATCATCCACTGGGACAGCAGAGCCCTCAAAACTCCCTGTTAATCTCCCTGAGAAGTTCACCCAGTAGTGTAAATGGTAGTGGTTGTTTTATGACATGAAGACTTGGCTACAGAGAAGCGAACACAAACTGACTCACTTGTAATTACTTTTTGAAGGAAAGCAGATTTTCTCTATAGTGATAATCAATGAGACTTGTGTTTGGAAGAAAGATGGATTATTCAAATTGAAACCAAATCTGCCCAGGGCAGATTTTCAGTGGATCTTACTTCTTTTCAAGTTCACTTATGCTTTCCTAAGTAGTTCCTGAATAATCTTTAGTAAGTGTGAATTAAAGACTGACCTGTGCTAAAAAGAAGGAAAGAAAAAAAATTTAGAAATAAAATCAACCAAGATCTAAATTACTGTTAGGAACAATTTTAAAGGCAGCAGTCCAATTGTGTCAGCCAATATATTCTTCCTACCTCTTATTTTCCATTTCTAAATGCCATTATGAAACATGATTATATGTATTTCTTTCTGAATCTTAATCTTCCTGGTTAGAGGTCAGTGACTACAGAGTGACTTTGACTACATCTGTTAAATGTGAAAATGCAGGACATAGCTTGGGTCTGTAGGTTTTGAGAAGACACTGTTGACAAGTCTGTTGTCAACACCACCCTGAGGAACTGCACGAGTCACAGCCATGGAGAAGCTGTAGTTGTAGTCTGTGTTCCTGTACCCACCTAGTTCAGGTCAGTCTCGGTCTAGAACAGCTCCTTGGGAGAGAGGATGCTCATACTGCCTCTCTTTTGGCTCCAGTGTCTCGCAGTGTACAGCCAGGACGTTTCAGCTCCGTGCTGCTCTGCCGGCTTGCCGTGTCGTGCACCAATGTGCCACGCTCCTCCATCCAACACACAGCTGGTGTGGGAGGCAGCCTCGTGTCCAGCATCAGCTTCTCCTCCAGCCTTACAGCTGGAAATGGAGGCGCCTCAAGGCCTGTCCTCTTTCTGGAAGTTTTCAGGCCTGCAGGTCCTAAGCCCAGTTTTGGCACGTAATCCTAAGAAACGGCTTTTGTGTAGATTAACTTTGGATTTCTTAGCAACCACTGAAGCTGTATGAATTGAAAACATCACGTTACCAAGTTTCCAAGTGGAGTGACAGATTGTTCCACCCTGTCCTATGCCATTGTCAGATGAGAAAATTGAATTCTTCACTCCTCATGATGGGTGCAGAAAGAAATAAAAAGTCTTCATAGCTAGAAATGAATAATGTCAATTTTGTAATGACAAGATATTCCAAAATCACAGTCTCATGTCCTTTAGAATTTGTTTTTCTTTAGCAGTCTCCTCTGTTAGAACATGTTTACAGTAGGTACTCTTTTAAACTAAAATTCATAAAAGGATTCAAAGAAAGAAAACAGGAAAATTACCTTGACATTCAGTGAAAGCTGTAATATCATGTAAATCATTACTAATGAAGACCAATTATGGAGGCTTAGAGTCGAGTGTAATAGATTTTTCACACAAAGGAGGAAGGATGTTGGACCCACTGCAGAGCTGTGAAGAAGTAATTACATATCATCTTTCGTACCTAACAAATGAGATATTTTTAAAGATGTCACACTAGCCATCACACGCTCAAGAACATCATGTTCTAGGCAGTGGGGTGTTTTATTTGCATTTACATCTTTTAGAGCAGCCATCTGTACAGCAGCATCTGTGTGCCTGCTACATATTTTGGGTGTGCATGTGCATTACCATTTCATTTTGTGCAGTTGTTTGGTAACTTACTGAGTACACTGCAGACATTTAGCATCCATGCTCTATATGCTGACTGCTGTCTTGCCTCAACCAATGTCCAAGTTCATTTTCAAAGTGATTTCTACTTCTCAGTGGGACCTTCTCAGGACTAACGCCTCCTAGATAGGAAACACATCCTTTTTTTACAGTGGTATTTATACTGATGTCTGAGAGAATGTAATGAAATCTAGTAATTTGAGGTTCAAAAGTCCTGTAAGAGGTAATTATTTATAGGTGGTGAAGATGGAATAGATTCTATATGAGTGCTCCCTTACTTCAAGGACATAATGCTGTGTGCTCCTGGCTCTTCTGTTAATTTTCATCTGATTTTTCAGTTCTCTGTATCAGCATTTCCCTAAGTTATGAGTAGGTTTTAGTTAATGCCTCTTGTCTCCTGCCTCTGCCTTACAGCTGATGAAACATTACTGTAGGGCAGTGTGCATTGACCTGATAGATGGAAGGCTGCAGCTGCACTTAAAACTAGGTTCACCTTTTATTGGGACCAAGTGGAAAAATAAAGTGGCACTAGGACATGGCCTGTTTGTGAACTGGAGCCCACACTCAGGAGCTGCCTCTCCATTAGACTACATTAGGAGAATCCCAAGAGTCAGGTTCAGCTCTGCACCTTAATCTGTATGTTGTTGTGATGTTTTGTGTCATGGAAACAGAGCTACGTTGTAGGATCATTGAGTGATCTGAGTATAAATATGGAAACTTTTCCGATTTCAACATTATTTTACTTTAAAACAAGTCACTTTGGAGATCGTGACTCTTCTCATGTGTTTGTCTGTTGCAGTTGTCTGGGCAAAGCACTTACCTGCTTGTTGCAGAGATTTCAGGTACTGAAAACCTGAGGTGCCATCCTGTTCTCCACCTTTGTTCTGAAGTGCAGAAGTCTCCTGGAGACCAAAAGACCTTCGTGTAAACTAAATGTTCTACTTAATGATAGGGTGAAGGTTGAGCAGTGTTTGATATGAAGGAATTTGGACTTAATGGATTCTCAGAAGTCAGTTTCAGTTTCCAGCAGTAGTTCCCTGTGTGTGAAATGGACTTTAACATCTACATAAGGATGAACTGAGCCTGCTTTACCTTCATACCTTGCTTGCATTAACTGGAAAAGTTATACCTGTACTATACAGTTCTACCTGAATTTTGAACTGGTCAGGTTTGGAGTGATCACTTTTAGAAGGCTTTGCAAAGGAAAGCAATCCCTAACAATTGCAGTTAAAAAACCCTACATATGTTGTGACCTTTACCACTACTCACATACAAATTCTTTGGTGTTTCTTGAAGACATAACAGGGGCAGGGCATATATGTTTTCTTTCAGTTCATCCCCAAACATCTGGTTTCCCAGCCAGAATAAAAGTGTAAACAAGAGAATGAAAGGACATTTATTTTCCCAACTTGAGTCTTTTTGTCAAACTCTTTTTCATCTTAGGATCTTACTGGTAAATAAAGTTTTAGGAAAGGGTCATGTTTCCAAAATACTTGCAGTGTTTAAACCTTTGTTTCCCTTGATAAAATAATTTACACGGAAACCATTTTGATTTACCAATTCACTGCTGTGGGAGATACCACATCTTAAAAATATTTGAAATGTGTTTAAATCTATTTTAATGCTCATAAACATGTATTTTACATATGTGTAAATATATATTTCTCTTTCCCCTTTCTTTGTGCTTTGGTTTTTATTCCATTGGAGTTTTTTTCAGGTGTTGGCTACTCAAATCCTGTACCAGTCTGATTTAATTCATGGCCACCTCTGCCACTTGTTGTTTTGTCAATATAACCTTTAGAGAAATCGTGGATCATTTCCATGCATTAATAGGCCACTTCTGTTAAATTAGTCTCCGGCAAGTATAAAATTATGCTGGTCTCTCAGAGTAGTTGCCCAAAGCCATCTGAAAAGGACTGCTTGGGTGAGGAGAGGTTAAAGGTACCTGTCACCAAGCTAGGCTAAATTTCTACTGAGCATCTAGCAGGGAGTATAGAGAAAATTACATTTAGGAAAAAAAATGAAGGTAAGGTGAGACCTTGCATTTCTACTGTGTTTCTAGGTTTTTGAGTTTGTAAAAGGAATGTCTTTAAGCTGGTTAATTACCATGGCAGGAGCCTCCACAGTGTCTACAGCTACAGCAGGACAACATCTGTCTGCAGTAATTAGGCAGAAACTTCCACACTGAAGGGCTGCTCACAGATGGAGCCGATGGCTTGCCAGGCAGATGATGTAGGACTGTTTATACAAACCCACTTCTGCTCTTAAAAACAATAGCAAGCACATATTGTTGGCAGTTTTGGGTGTGAAACTAATTATGATAAATCTGAAATGTCAAGTGCCTGGTGTTTTGAAAAAAATTATATTGGGAAGAGAAACCCACCTCAAATTCATTCATACTGATTTGACAGAAAAAGACAATGTTTATTGATAGTTCATTGTACAGTGTAAAATAGTAAAAGACTTTGAAGAATGGATAGAGATGAAGCTTTCTTGGATGTGCAGAATAGCGTTCAATAAAATAAATATATTTCACCCCTGTTCTATTTACTCTGTTGCTAAGATTAGAATCAAGATTGTTAAAGAATTTCTTCTCAGAATCTATCCAACATTTGTTCAGAGAGCATGTTGTCCTTCAAGGACTAGGATGTGAAATCATCTGAAGATATTTGAAGATGCCCTACGGTGTAGGAGGGTTTTTCCAGTATGGTTTTTTTTTTACTGTATGTAGTGTTAATATCCATAGAAAAATTCTCATAGTACTGCCTGCTCCAGTATTGATTAGATGACATAGCATTTAATGTGAGCTAAAATTCACTTGATTTCAGCTGAAAATATAGTAAGATTTAGCACATAAAATCTCAGAGAAAATAAATGAAGGAAAGGCACTTGGACTAAACACTGAGGAAAAATGTAGAATAGTTGGCTTTGATCTCCCCTGGCTCCCTCCACCCTTTCATAAATGTAGTGAAAACATTTGTACTCTATGACTACTGGTCTTTTTATGATTATGCACATTTTCTGAGGATTGTAAGTAATGCTACAAAGGTTGTTGGCAAAAGTGCTTCTTTTTCCAGTACCTTGTAGTTGTGAAAGAAACTCAAATAACAACCTATGAACTATGCTGGTTTAGCTATGTATGCTCTTTATTGAGAAGCCCATTTTCTAGAGAAAGAAAATCTGATATCCTATCTTTTATGTCTGCTAGACAAGGTGTTGCTGAAGGCAATTTAGTGATTTGCTAAAACCCAGTTCAGTTTCTCCATTCTTCACTAATATCTAGGGATATTAGTGTATAATGTAGTATTTTTCCTTTGTATGTGTTAGCATGTTGAGGATGGATTACCGGGTTTACTTCTTACTAACAGTTACATAGATTTCATTTTGGAAAGTGTTTATTAACTTCAATTTCTTGTACTTTCTGTCTGTTCAGCTATTTACCTGACTACGGGAAAAAAAAAAAGTGAATTTTTGGGTCTAGTTTTTAGAAGTGTGTTGGTCTTTGCTGAATTTCCTCACAGCCTGACATGAGTGTCCTAGGAGTCCTGAGTGTCACTGGTTGTTTTTAGGAGACAGAGTTCGGAGGCTATTAGATCCAGGTCTTGAATACATGTGATTTTACAAGTTGCAACTTCCAACTCCATTTCTGATCTGAAATTTCAAGACTCCTCAGTAATATGCAAACAGAATAGCATATCCTTTTAGTAGTGGTAGGATCCTGTTTGCTTGTATTTGTTTTCACGCTTCACCAGTGCCAACAACTTTGATTTTTCACTGACCACAGTGGTTCCTGCAGTATCTTCAGACTTTGCAGTATCTGAATGCAGATGCATTCAGTGTCTGAACACGAAAGATTTGGGAACAGTGACTGCTTCCTCTGCCCCAGGGGCCTGAGGGTGTACTGCATCAGCTGTTCTTTCTGTGGAAAACTCAGGACAACCTGTTCTTTTCTTCTTGTTTCTCCCAACACCTCCCCAGACCAACATATTTACTTTTCTGGGATCCCCAGTGGTGATGCCAGTAACTGAGATTGGGAAGTGAGGTCACAGAGGTGATCAAGGAATGGGAAAGCGACCAAGTCACCTGCCGAACCCCGTTCCCATTTGCATAGAGTGGACATTATTTTCCCCTTTTGTTGTACAAATGGAAGGTCAGTTCAGAAAAATCAGATTTGTTTTTTCAGGTGGAAAAACAGGGCAGGCTGTTCATCTCCTTTGTGGGGAGTGACCACGTGTAGCCACTACCTCCACTGGCCTTTTTGCATGAGTTCTCTTGATGTTCATGGCTGGTGGGACTCTTGGAGACGAGCCGACAGATCTCAGAGCAGCTGTAGGAGCCAACACAGGGACTGAAGACACACAGTACTTAGTATCTGAGATCTAGGAAAAACTGTTCTTCCTATATCTAGGGGAAAAACCCAACAAACATTTGCAGAGCTTCATCTCATGAAGACTGAGAGAATGGGAACATGTCATACTGAAACAACTAATCTGAAGTATGAGCTTACAGCTACAGTGTACTAAACAAATAAGATGGTTCTGGAATAATTGATTTATTTTTCTCTACACCAATCCCTTCCTGCTTCAATGGATCATGTTGCATTCTGGAGAGAGAATTACTCAGCTGCTTGGTGTTGGGGAGGAATAAAACAGGCTCACTTTAAGGTAAACTGGAATATATGTCCTTTGTTAAGACACTAGGCACACTTCTGTCAACTGCTAGAATTTTAATCAATGTTTTTCATCATATAGTTGATACAGGATCTGTGTTTGAATAGCTGTGAATACAGTGTACATTAATTACCTTGCTACACTTGTGTGGGAACTAATGGAGTACAGCATTTCTCCCAGTAATATACATCTGGTATTAGAGCCTGCTCCAAAACATTAGTCAGTTCTACAACTATAGACAGAATTTTATTACATTCTTCAGTAATGTGATAATGATGAGCTGATTCTTACAAATCTTCATGGACTTTTGCGTCAGTGTAGAACCAAATTAAAATGTAACTTTTTCAAAATTTCCAAGTGTTTAGGTAAGTGTTTCACAGGTTCAGTCAGTCAGCCAAATACTTGAGTGAAGAAGGTTCGTGGAAGTTTTCTAGCAGAGTTTCTGAACTGCTTTTCTGTAGTAATTTAAAACCTAATTTGCAGAACCTTTATATTAGATATCATTTGGAAGTAGAGTCTAACTAGTTAAGATTATTTTCATACAGGCCTTGATTTTTCTTTTCTAATCCTTAGCATCTGAATATACTGTTAAGGTAGATTCTAGGAAAAACAAAACCTTTTTCTTAATATTGCTTCAAGTTACACTCCATGTTTATTCAAGCTGATCTGTTTTGAAGAAAAAGACAGTAACCTTACTGTTTTTTCTGTTATGTCTTTCAATTCCCAGAACAACAACAAAAACCTCCCCACCAAATGCAAAACAAAAAGAAAAAAAAAACCTCACCAAAAACTTTGCTTGGTATGAATTGCACAAGAGTATGAGTCGAGAAATACTCCTTATGTGTTTTCACGTGCACATGCCAAAAGATCTCTGCCAGAGCTATTCTCTATTGGAATTTACAGGGGGTTGTGAAGAGCAAATACTGAAGAGCAGTCTTGCTCTTTCTCCTTTAAAATACTATTTGAGGAGGAGCCTGAGGAGCTGGATTGCTCAGAAGAGGATCTGTTTAATATCTAAGACAGAACTCCTGGGTTACTAAGCTGTAATTGAAAGGTAGATTTTGAGACAAAACAAAATTAAATTACAATTTGCATAGTTTATTGTTCCTTTGGGATTTGTGAAAACATCCCCAGTTTTTTGCCTCCACCCAAAAAACTATCTTTGTTTGCTGAATTACAAGTTTTAGATTGCAGATTTCTCCTCTTTCTGGAAGACTTGAGCAACTATTTGAATTCCCTAAGAGTATGTTGTTAAAACACAGGAGACAAAAGCCTCAGCTTCTGTTTTCAGTCCTGGTTCTGGAGAAAGGCAGTATTACAGTGTTTGCTGTTCATTGGAGGACCAGGCATTTCTCATGTAAAAACGTCTGGAATGTTGTTAATATTTATGATGCTGTTTTGGTTTTATTGTTTTTCTGTATTACCTAAAATCAGGGATGAAATGCATGGAGCTTTTAGTGGAAACTTCAAATATAAAGTTAACCTTACTGTTAAAAATTAAATATATTATCTAACGACGCTTCTTAAAGGATGAAGTAATTGGAAGACATTAAATAGGAAGATAGTACTGTGTGTCTTGGCTTCCAGAAAGGGTATGATGCCAGCCTCCTCTGGACTGCCAACATCCCGAAAAGCTTCCTTGCTGGCTCCCTTCACATTGGATTGCCTGTATATGACTCCTGGTTCTTGATGCTGACACAGTAAATAAAACTTTGGCAAGGTTTATGCCACAATGGGCCTGAATTGCAGATAGTCTCTAGGTGTAGCTCCAGTGTAGTTGTTCATAAATGGAGACTGCTGGGTTGGGCCAGTTGGCAGATCAATCATTTGTACAGTTTTACAATGTTAATTCATGGTTTTGTCCATTCATGGTGGTTTTGGAAGATTATTGATCAAATATGTATTGATGCAGATGTGGAGCAGTGAGTCTGAAAACCAGTTTTTTTCATGGCTTCTTGTGGAAGTAGGTACAGAGTAGAAGGAAGGAGGAAAATGCTTTCTCACCCCTGCTCTGTCTGTCCTCCTCAGCAAGGAGCCCAGCAGAATCTATTTATTTTCAGGGCAAGACAGGATTTTCCTCTCTTCAGGTAGGCTTGGCCTTTCCTCAGAAAGGGCAATGTTCAGTGCAGGTCCCTTATGGGACATTGTTGTTTCTCAAAGTGAAATCAACACTCATTGTACATAATTATGGGATGAGGGAAGAAGATGGTGATGTAAAAGGTCCTTGAGAGGGGGTCTGGTTATGGTAAGCCATGCTTAACTCTCTCTGCATTGCTAGTTGCTCTTCCTTTCAGATAAAGTTCTGCAGTTTCTGGAATAAAGAGCTGGAGTGGAACCCCTTATTTGTCTAGAGAAGCTGGGTAGAGGCTACCTGGCAGCAGCTTGCACATTAGCTGGGCTCAGTGAAGCTCCGGTTGCCAGCGCATCGGCTGGCGAGGCGGCGCAGATGCCACTGGCTCCTGCGGCTGCTTTGTGTCGTGGCTGGGGCTCAGCCATCCCGGGAAACACCAAACCAGGTTCTGGGGAAATAACCAGACTTAGCCCATGGGAAGCACCTAATTAGATGGGTTTATCAGGTGTTTTGTAATTACAGAAATACGTAGATAATTATTTTCCATTGAGCCAGCTTGTGCTTACCTCTCAAGAATGTGCCATGAAGAAAAAAAGGTAAACTGCTATTTAATTGTACTTTAGACTATAGATATTTAAGGCAACTGAACCATAACAGTGAACAGGGCACAAAGACTATGCTAATAAACATTAGCATTATTAATGTGAGATTGATCCAGAGCTTTCTCTTTTGCCACACTTTTCTGAAGTTTTAAAATTTAAATGCATAGTACCAAGCAGGACTGATCCAGATCAGTGTTTAAGTGTAAGAGGTAGCATATTTGCTAAATTATAGCCAGATTGGGATTCTGCATTTGATGATTTGGGTGTGGTGGTTTTTGCTGGTGATTTTTTTTTTAGATCAAATGAATTATTTGAAAAATACAGTGTAAAAAACAGGAAGAGAAAAGTATTTTCTAAACTGTAGATCAGTTAAGCTCAACTTCCACTTGATGCAGCTTTGTTCTTGTGTCTAGCATCAAAATGTAAGAGGTTCCATTCTGAATAGTTATGTTACATACATATGCTATGTTTCTATTAAAAACATATTATATGATTAAGAAATATTACGTGATAAGATGTAGACTAGCCTAGAACTAGCTCAGGAAATACTCGTCTTGAACAAAGAAATAATGCTAAGGTTACCTTATCACTAAAAGCCAGTGCTTATTTTGGACAAAGTTCTCTTGCCTTATTGATCGATAATTCTCTGAGTTATGGAGGTATTTATATGTTCCAGAGAGATACTAGACCAAATTTAAAAATAAGAAAGAAGATTTACAGTTATTTACTGTAGGTACTTCTTTTGAATTCAAAAGAGAGAGAAGAATTTATTGCAATATATAATGTACAAAAAGAATTCAGATTATTAACCTCAAAACATTTGTTCCTGCAGTCTCTCATGTCGATAAAGCTTTTAATCAGAGCAGAGCTTCAGGTTGTGAGTAAAGTTTTCTCTTGCAAGATCTAACAGGCACCTCCCTGTGCTGCCAAGCCAGTGCTCAGTGCTTCCTTCTCCTCCTCCTCCCTGTCATTGCTCTCTCCAGCCATGTAGACCCTTAGGGTAGCCCCATGGAGAAGAAAAAGTGGCCAGTGCTGCTGGGCTGGTTGTTAGACCACTACACAGTACTCCAGCCTCAGGAGAGGGCAATGAGCAGAGGGGAGGCTGAATTACTGCTGAGTCGGAGGCAAGGAAGAAAGGTCACATAAGGGTTAGGGATACATGCATATATATATATATATATATATATGTATGTATGTATGTATATATGTATAAAATGCAGAGCAGAGTCAGAAAAGAGGAGATGAAGAACCTGCAGAGACTGACAAGGAAGGATCATCCTGTGGTCAGTGCACAAGATTGAGACAAATTAAGTTTATTGTGTCTCACTTATCTCCAGCATTGGCTTTGTACTGGTGCGCCTTCAAGGATTGTGCAAGCACCATAGAGACAGACTCAATCAGCAGAGACTCAGTCTCCTTGTGTGAGGGAAATGGCAGCCATGCAATTTCAGCACAAAAATCACAGGGGAGCAAATTCAGAGGGTCTTGTGCTTTTCCTGCTTGGCTCCACAGGCTGCTGTTCTGTGAAAACTGTTGATAGACTTTGAGGTTTTGGCTAATGTTAAGTGTTTCAAAAGTAGTCAGTGGCAATTGCTGTATTACTGCTTATGGTTTTAAACATGTATCTTTTGTAGTTTAATGGGAAAGAGAGGGTGGAGAAATCTTGTGGGCAAAGCTGTGGAAATAGAGGGAAATTTTCTTAAGTGTCACGTTAAAGAGTTGAAAGTATATTTTGATTTAATAGCACCAGTAAATCCCTCTGCATTCATTTTCTATTGTGTTGTCTAACTTAACTGTTGGTTGTTAAAAAAAAAGCAGAGATAATTAGTGTTTGAACTGTGGTAATGTAGAAACCAGGACCAGAGCTGCAGGTAAAAAACGCTGTTGAACCGCTGAGGCCCTGCATNCCAAAAACTTTGCTTGGTATGAATTGCACAAGAGTATGAGTCGAGAAATACTCCTTATGTGTTTTCACGTGCACATGCCAAAAGATCTCTGCCAGAGCTATTCTCTATTGGAATTTACAGGGGGTTGTGAAGAGCAAATACTGAAGAGCAGTCTTGCTCTTTCTCCTTTAAAATACTATTTGAGGAGGAGCCTGAGGAGCTGGATTGCTCAGAAGAGGATCTGTTTAATATCTAAGACAGAACTCCTGGGTTACTAAGCTGTAATTGAAAGGTAGATTTTGAGACAAAACAAAATTAAATTACAATTTGCATAGTTTATTGTTCCTTTGGGATTTGTGAAAACATCCCCAGTTTTTTGCCTCCACCCAAAAAACTATCTTTGTTTGCTGAATTACAAGTTTTAGATTGCAGATTTCTCCTCTTTCTGGAAGACTTGAGCAACTATTTGAATTCCCTAAGAGTATGTTGTTAAAACACAGGAGACAAAAGCCTCAGCTTCTGTTTTCAGTCCTGGTTCTGGAGAAAGGCAGTATTACAGTGTTTGCTGTTCATTGGAGGACCAGGCATTTCTCATGTAAAAACGTCTGGAATGTTGTTAATATTTATGATGCTGTTTTGGTTTTATTGTTTTTCTGTATTACCTAAAATCAGGGATGAAATGCATGGAGCTTTTAGTGGAAACTTCAAATATAAAGTTAACCTTACTGTTAAAAATTAAATATATTATCTAACGACGCTTCTTAAAGGATGAAGTAATTGGAAGACATTAAATAGGAAGATAGTACTGTGTGTCTTGGCTTCCAGAAAGGGTATGATGCCAGCCTCCTCTGGACTGCCAACATCCCGAAAAGCTTCCTTGCTGGCTCCCTTCACATTGGATTGCCTGTATATGACTCCTGGTTCTTGATGCTGACACAGTAAATAAAACTTTGGCAAGGTTTATGCCACAATGGGCCTGAATTGCAGATAGTCTCTAGGTGTAGCTCCAGTGTAGTTGTTCATAAATGGAGACTGCTGGGTTGGGCCAGTTGGCAGATCAATCATTTGTACAGTTTTACAATGTTAATTCATGGTTTTGTCCATTCATGGTGGTTTTGGAAGATTATTGATCAAATATGTATTGATGCAGATGTGGAGCAGTGAGTCTGAAAACCAGTTTTTTTCATGGCTTCTTGTGGAAGTAGGTACAGAGTAGAAGGAAGGAGGAAAATGCTTTCTCACCCCTGCTCTGTCTGTCCTCCTCAGCAAGGAGCCCAGCAGAATCTATTTATTTTCAGGGCAAGACAGGATTTTCCTCTCTTCAGGTAGGCTTGGCCTTTCCTCAGAAAGGGCAATGTTCAGTGCAGGTCCCTTATGGGACATTGTTGTTTCTCAAAGTGAAATCAACACTCATTGTACATAATTATGGGATGAGGGAAGAAGATGGTGATGTAAAAGGTCCTTGAGAGGGGGTCTGGTTATGGTAAGCCATGCTTAACTCTCTCTGCATTGCTAGTTGCTCTTCCTTTCAGATAAAGTTCTGCAGTTTCTGGAATAAAGAGCTGGAGTGGAACCCCTTATTTGTCTAGAGAAGCTGGGTAGAGGCTACCTGGCAGCAGCTTGCACATTAGCTGGGCTCAGTGAAGCTCCGGTTGCCAGCGCATCGGCTGGCGAGGAGGCGCAGATGCCACTGGCTCCTGCGGCTGCTTTGTGTCGTGGCTGGGGCTCAGCCATCCCGGGAAACACCAAACCAGGTTCTGGGGAAATAACCAGACTTAGCCCATGGGAAGCACCTAATTAGATGGGTTTATCAGGTGTTTTGTAATTACAGAAATACGTAGATAATTATTTTCCATTGAGCCAGCTTGTGCTTACCTCTCAAGAATGTGCCATGAAGAAAAAAAGGTAAACTGCTATTTAATTGTACTTTAGACTATAGATATTTAAGGCAACTGAACCATAACAGTGAACAGGGCACAAAGACTATGCTAATAAACATTAGCATTATTAATGTGAGATTGATCCAGAGCTTTCTCTTTTGCCACACTTTTCTGAAGTTTTAAAATTTAAATGCATAGTACCAAGCAGGACTGATCCAGATCAGTGTTTAAGTGTAAGAGGTAGCATATTTGCTAAATTATAGCCAGATTGGGATTCTGCATTTGATGATTTGGGTGTGGTGGTTTTTGCTGGTGATTTTTTTTTTAGATCAAATGAATTATTTGAAAAATACAGTGTAAAAAACAGGAAGAGAAAAGTATTTTCTAAACTGTAGATCAGTTAAGCTCAACTTCCACTTGATGCAGCTTTGTTCTTGTGTCTAGCATCAAAATGTAAGAGGTTCCATTCTGAATAGTTATGTTACATACATATGCTATGTTTCTATTAAAAACATATTATATGATTAAGAAATATTACGTGATAAGATGTAGACTAGCCTAGAACTAGCTCAGGAAATACTCGTCTTGAACAAAGAAATAATGCTAAGGTTACCTTATCACTAAAAGCCAGTGCTTATTTTGGACAAAGTTCTCTTGCCTTATTGATCGATAATTCTCTGAGTTATGGAGGTATTTATATGTTCCAGAGAGATACTAGACCAAATTTAAAAATAAGAAAGAAGATTTACAGTTATTTACTGTAGGTACTTCTTTTGAATTCAAAAGAGAGAGAAGAATTTATTGCAATATATAATGTACAAAAAGAATTCAGATTATTAACCTCAAAACATTTGTTCCTGCAGTCTCTCATGTCGATAAAGCTTTTAATCAGAGCAGAGCTTCAGGTTGTGAGTAAAGTTTTCTCTTGCAAGATCTAACAGGCACCTCCCTGTGCTGCCAAGCCAGTGCTCAGTGCTTCCTTCTCCTCCTCCTCCCTGTCATTGCTCTCTCCAGCCATGTAGACCCTTAGGGTAGCCCCATGGAGAAGAAAAAGTGGCCAGTGCTGCTGGGCTGGTTGTTAGACCACTACACAGTACTCCAGCCTCAGGAGAGGGCAATGAGCAGAGGGGAGGCTGAATTACTGCTGAGTCGGAGGCAAGGAAGAAAGGTCACATAAGGGTTAGGGATACATGCATATATATATATATATATATATATGTATGTATGTATGTATATATGTATAAAATGCAGAGCAGAGTCAGAAAAGAGGAGATGAAGAACCTGCAGAGACTGACAAGGAAGGATCATCCTGTGGTCAGTGCACAAGATTGAGACAAATTAAGTTTATTGTGTCTCACTTATCTCCAGCATTGGCTTTGTACTGGTGCGCCTTCAAGGATTGTGCAAGCACCATAGAGACAGACTCAATCAGCAGAGACTCAGTCTCCTTGTGTGAGGGAAATGGCAGCCATGCAATTTCAGCACAAAAATCACAGGGGAGCAAATTCAGAGGGTCTTGTGCTTTTCCTGCTTGGCTCCACAGGCTGCTGTTCTGTGAAAACTGTTGATAGACTTTGAGGTTTTGGCTAATGTTAAGTGTTTCAAAAGTAGTCAGTGGCAATTGCTGTATTACTGCTTATGGTTTTAAACATGTATCTTTTGTAGTTTAATGGGAAAGAGAGGGTGGAGAAATCTTGTGGGCAAAGCTGTGGAAATAGAGGGAAATTTTCTTAAGTGTCACGTTAAAGAGTTGAAAGTATATTTTGATTTAATAGCACCAGTAAATCCCTCTGCATTCATTTTCTATTGTGTTGTCTAACTTAACTGTTGGTTGTTAAAAAAAAAAGCAGAGATAATTAGTGTTTGAACTGTGGTAATGTAGAAACCAGGACCAGAGCTGCAGGTAAAAAACGCTGTTGAACCGCTGAGGCCCTGCATTAGAGAACTCTGTCTACTCAGAACAAACAAAACACAGAAGTGGAAAACTGAGCCATGGAAAGAAAAGTTTGTTCCATAAGAAACCAGGAAATGAGCTCGGGGCTTATGATTATCATCCTGCATGTTACTTCCAAGCATGTCCTCTCTTTCTCAGAAACAAAAAAATTTTAATACCAAATTACTGAACATTAATTTGTTCTATTCCACTTTAGAATAAGTAGCATTTCTTCATTAACATTTATGTCAATATAGCAATTGTTATTTTACATAAATTAAGTATATATAATGTATCAGCTTTTAAGTAATGGCTATGCTAGATTTATATGGATTGTAATATCAACTGTTTCCTGCTTGCCAACATAATAGTGCCTTAGCAGAAAATGAGAATGATACGTTGTGGCTCAGTCAGTGCAACCCATTATGTGTGTATACTTACATATAAGTTCTTGAAGAACTTGCAGGACAAAAAATAAAAGTTAATTTAAGATATCCATTAACAAATATTATTGGTGGATGAGAAATGAGAATGCAGAACAGTAAGGCAGGTTTGGTTGAATAAATGCTCGACAGCTCAGCTTTCTGTAGAAAAGGAATCTGTTTTTCAATTGCAAAACCCTCACTGATGGATTCAAGGAGTCCAATTGTGTTCTCACAGTAGAAGCATTTAAAGCATTGACAATGTTCAAGTCAGAAATCCATATAATAAAATAAGATGTAGATGTTTGAAATAATTCAGTTTGAAGTTACAATACATAGGCAAATACAAAAGGGTCTCTGAAACAGAGTATCTATATCTAGAATTTTATTACAGTTAAGAAAATGTAATTTATATTTGGGATAATTTAAGGTTTTGATGTATTCATGAGAGAAGAAAATCCTTATCTTTGGTGAATGACAACATAAGTAGCTTCACCTATTGCACTCTGCACAGAGATTTGAATTTTATACCTCTTTTTGGTATTGGTCTTAGAAAAAAACAGATCTTCTTTTATACAAAATGAAAGCCTAATGGCTTGGAATTGGGAGTGTAGATGTCTTAGAAGTTTGTTATTAAATACATGTTTATTTCAGTAGTTGAGAGCCTAGCTGAAGACTAGAATAAAAAAAAATCAAACTGAATAAGTAATAGTGTTCTTATATTTATGCTGTAATTTATTTGTGAGAGGGATGGGAGTAGCATGATAGTAGGATTTTATGTTCAAAGTTGCCATGGTAATGCAACCTACGACCTGTTGCTAAGACAATGCTGTAGCTGTTATTACTTTTATTACAGCTCTTTTTACTTTCGTTTTATAGTGTTTGTTACGATTCAGTTTCATTTTTAGGAAAACCAGTAAGTTTTGCCTCTTGCCACCAGGGCTCTATAGTAATAGCAATGATAGCAATGCAAGAATCTGATTCTGCTGACATGGCTCCTGTCCTAAAATGCAGAGAAATTTACAAGCTGTCAAACCATGTAGCAAGACAAGATTAGCAAGACAGTTCAGTGCCATATCTATATTAATATCCACTTTTCCTGTGAAGTCAGTGATCAATATTTGGAGACAGAAGTCCCCCACCAATAACACCATACAAAACTTAAGATACAAACAGGTGGTTCCTAGCATTAGAACTTGGAGGATTCTGTCTGCTTCAGAGTGTCCCAGGACCTCTGTTACTGCGCCCACCCTGCTGAGCAGCAGCAGCAGTATGGTAAGCTTCAAGTCAGTCAGAGTGCTTCCATTTGGGACTGCAGCAGTGAGACTCCCAAGATACCATCAGCCCCTGTAGATAGTAGATGGCTTGCTCTTTACAATACAGTGCAAAGAAAATATTTGCCAAAGTCAAGATGGGCATGCCTTTCAAGTATGGTGGTAGTGATAGATGACTTCTGTCTTCTGCACTTAAAATGCTGTATTTATACAGCATTCTCTATTGCTGGATTCTTTCTTTCAAGACCTGTCTCCTGGTTCAATAACTCCCTATCCTTTCCTGCTAGAAAACAACACTTGTCTATCTTTTAATCTGCATGTGAAAGCCATTGGCTGAATTTTGCAACATTTGTACTGGCAAGCTCCTTCCTATATCTGAATCTCTGGTGTCTTCAAAAGGAAAAGTTCCTAATTAAGCAGGTTGTGCATATTGCCCATTCTTATGCTCTTCTCTGTCTTCATGTCTGGTGGTTTAGCGCTTCATGTAAACTTTTATATAAACTTTAGTATTTTTTCTATAAAATACTGAAAATTAAGTAGATATCATGCAGTAGAATCAAAGAGATAAGTTATTGTGTTTTATCCAGAGCAGTATTCTGATGGCTGTTGCATAACAAGTGCTGGTTTTTGTTTAACTGAGCTGTGGGATATATTACACTGTACGAGTGTACACAGTACATACATGCTTTGAGGGTGTGCTTACATTGGTGTGAACTAAAGGTGCATGTATCTGTTCTGTTTGTCACCAAATAGTCACAGGGGTAATCACAGTGAAAGGGGTAAGGGGTTTCGTGTGGTCTCAGTTTTCTGAATACAATCCTCATGGGTGAGGTCTTGGATTCTTCCCTCCCCATGCTCTGCTTATAATTGTGGCACCTAATTCAGGAAAAGAAGGGTCTTAGACTCCATCTGCATCAGTCAGAAACATGGGTCTTTGAAAGTCTCTTTAAACATTAGTCACTGGGTGGAGGCACCTACTTCTCTCCACTCATTTAGACCTGTGAGTGTGTGAAATACGTTTGACCTTAAGGCAATAATTCGTAGCCCATTATCAAACTCAAAAACAAGTGAAAGAATTGCCAGTGCAATATAATACATTGACATTTTGGAAAGATACCTTTGTTAGCTCATGCAATGGTGGGTCAATGTCTGTCCAATCGACTCTGGCCACTTTCTCAGTCAGGTGTTAGCGTTGCAGGCTCTGCATTTGCTCATGCAAGAGCAAACAGGTCTGTGAAGAGGGAAATGTAGGTGCTGCTTCAATATCTGAGTTTCTGATGGCTGCTTTTACCTAGTTCTCGATGGCAGTTTTCTCATCCTCTTGGTTTTCACGTGTCTGCAAAAACTTCTTCCAAAGTCTGCACATTGTAAGAGCTTTGCCTCAAGATGCGTCGGTTCAGCCTTTTCACCAAAGTCACTGGTGTCATATGATATGGTTAAAGAGAGCATTTCTGGAGTGTCTGTAAAACACTCATTTAACTTGTTCATTTGTCAGAATGAACAGCTGTTAAAGGTATGCTTGTGGATCCTAGGGTCTGCCTCTATATCCAGGTGAGACATACCAGGAGAATTCCAGCATTTAGAAGGGTTTTATGAACAGATCATCAACTTCTTTGTCTTGCATTTTACTGATCGGCACAGTTTGGGTGATAGTACTGTTTGGGAAGTTAAGATACACCCGCAGTGTGGATTTTGGTCAGTAAAGGAGGGCAGAAATTAGACCTAGCAGGTACGGTAAAGCAGTCCCAGTAGTTCTTGTTGAACATAGGAACCACCATTCACTTCAAAATACTGAGAAAACAGAGGATGCATGAAATGTCTCATCTGCAGCTGGAAAAGGAATTTTTAATAGCTGAACTTCAAGTAGTTGACTGGAAATAAATAAATAAAAATAATTCATTCCCACAGTAGGACCACTACAAGGAAAATTAAGTAGAATACATTGGATAAACTCAATACTTACGAGCTCATTAGGACTACTACCAGAAATAGTAGAACCATGCAGCATACAGCATGGAAAACCTTACATTTTGGAATGTTTACCTGCTTAAAAATTCAGTGTTTACAAATGAATGAAGTGAGGGGGTTGCTCCAGTTTCTCCTGCTGCAAAGGGGAATTGTCCTGAGTCTGTAACCCTTAAATCAGTCTCTTTGTGCCTGTTCGGAGGGAATGGTTTTGTTCAGAAGACCTGATGCACATGAGGAATCTTTATAAAATGCCATCTACAAACAAGAATTTACAGTAACACTTACAGCACTAATACAGCAGAATGAAAAGAATCCAAATCAGGACAAATCACCATGAACAAGCATTAGATCTCTTAAAATAAAAATATCATTCCGGTACTCACTTTTAACATAGCTTTTCATTTGAGTTTGCTGCTTTTACAGAGCAACACTTCTCTCGTTTAGAAACCTTCTCACTAAAACCAGATTGATGCTCAAAACATCATCAAGTCCCCTTCCTTCAGGTCAGAAGTCCCAAGCCTTTTCATAACTCAGACAGTGGAGAAGCCATGGGGTCCATGAAGTCCACAAGAGGCCTTACTACTGCTGCTTGGTTTTCCATGAAAAGTTGTCAGCCACTGCGGTGTGTATGTCCCTGAACAGTCAACTTAAGAAATACTGGAATGAAGATTGTAAGAAAACTTGACTGGAATAAATACTTGTAAACTCTTGTGAATTTGCTGTGGTATTCCTGATTTACCACATGGAGCTGTGTACTAAATAGAATCAATAATATGGTGGTTCGTCCTAACTTCTGCTGGATGAAGCTACTCTGTTGTTTTGTCACAGCTATGGCCCTGTTTTCTCTCCTAATTTGTTGTGCTTGCTCAGTGAAATTGAATCGCACGCTGTTTCGGGCAAGTCTTGGAGGAGTTGTTTTCCTCGGTGCAGATGGCTCTTTCCTCCAGATGTGAAAGGCAGTTAAGAGCTGCCTCATTTTTTTCTTAACCCTTCTGAACCATCTTGACGTGCCCTTGATGCTATGGCTGCAGTAGCGCCGTGGTTCTTGCCCTATAGCTGATTTTCTTGTGCCTGTCATCTGTCATGCATGTCAGTCACAGCTCTGGCTCCTTATATAGGTTGTTTTGGTTTATTTGCTTTGTTTTTCTTGTCTGCTTTAACAAGGACAAAGTAAAATTCAAGAGCACAGCAGTCCCTGGGAGGTGTCCCTGCTGGAAGCTCTTGCGGCAGCTTGGCACCAGTGAGGGTGCAGCCCCTGGTGTTTGCAGCTGCATATGTTCCAGCCTTGCATCTTCAGGCCCCAAGCAGTCAAGGAGAACCTGTACCCTGACCATTTCCCTTCACCCTGCTTGTTTCATTTGGGAACACAATGAGCTGTCAAAATTTCCTGCCTTGTTACCACAGAATTCCTTCCTTTCGATCTAAAAAGGATTATTTATCTAAAACTGCTAATTGCACAAATTGTCAGAACAACTGCTTAGCTTGATTTTTAAGGTGGAGACAAAGAGATGAAAAAGTCTGGTGGACTGATGAAAGCCAGCCTCAAAGTCATCTGCCGAAGCAAAAAAATAATATTGAGTGTGTTGCCTTGAATGGCCCTTGCCTCTTGGAATTTAATGTGATAAGTTGTACATCTGGTGCAATCCTTGTTCTTAGTCTCTCAGTTGAGTGTACTTAGATGTAATTAAAAGTAATAGGGAAGAATATAAATATTTTCCAAATATGTGAGCCAAGAAAAAATGGAGGAAGGGAGGTGTGGTTGTTTTAGCCCACCACCACTTCCTAACTAATCTTTCTCTAATGATGTAGAGAGAGACTAGGTGGCACCTGGTGAAGTATTTTGAAATAATAGATTCATGAGGTAGAGCTACTTGATAACATCTTTGACTCATCAGAAACTTGCCTTCCCTCAGGATAAAGTTAACAATCATATAAGAATATAAAGATTTTAGTGGCTTTTCCTAAGTCAGCAGGGATGCAGATTTATTCTGCATACAGATTCCTATAGTACTAGGGACAGCCCAAAGTTATATTGTCTGTAAAAAATGTAAAATTACACTTTGTAATTGTGTAAAATTACACACAATTACACAAAAAATGTAAAATAACCAAGTGGAATCATCACTAATTTGTCATGACTTCCATTCCTGGGCTTTGCTCGTTCAGTAAAACTCATTCACATTTCTTACTGATTGCATCAATAGCTCCATTGCTTTCCCTCTCTTTGCTGAAAGTGCTTTGAATACCTCTAATTTGGCCAGTCTGTAGTTCTACATCAGACAGCAGCACTGTGGGAAGAAGCTAAGCTACCAGGAACATCCAGGTGTCTGAGCTACAGAGCAGTTGAGGCAGAAGAGGTAACAGCAGTAGTGAACTTAATTTAAAATAGCTGTAGCTAATAATACCTGGTATCTCCCAGCATTGTGTTATCCAGGTATCTGTAGTGCTCTTCTGTGTCAAGATCATCAATAAAAATTCTGTAGGACCATTCCCAGCATGAATTTTCTAAATATCATGGAGATTATGGAGTAATTGTTCCCAAGCAAAAATTTTCTTTCAGTGCACCGTGTTATCTTCTTATTTTTAGTCTTCAGTTCTTGTGTTCATCTCTTGCATTCTCTTGTATGTTTAATGAGGTCCATATGGTTGAATTGCAGTACAGCATTGCTTTCTTTTCCTTTTGTCTAACAGTTAGCTATTTTATTTGAGATTATTAAGTATCTTGTATGGTCAAATTTTGGTAAGCCCACTTTGTGTTTTCTTTGGCATTACAGTTGTCTACCTACATTTAGTGTTCTCTTCCTCAAAATTTGAGGTCATACTATTGAGATCAGAGTAAAGCAATCTTTTTGATACATGGCTGTATATGATTTTCTCTAGTACTATGGTACCTCCTCTGATTAGATGGATGTATTATTTCACACCTAGAAAGAATATCAGTCTTGTTGATTTTACAGTATCATATGCTTTGGGTGTTTTTTCAGATTTTTGGAGTCTGAATTTCTTTTTTTTGCTTTTAATGTCTCTGCTGATACAGTCACAAGTGACATGTTTATCAGTGTGTAATAGAGGGGATTACTTGCAGATTCCTGTTAATTCATTGGTGCCTGCAGAAAAACAAAAGTGTTGGTCAAGGCATGCTCTGAATTCACACCCATTCTTAATTTGCTGATGCCTCTATTAGTAGCAGGCTCAAGCCTGCCTGATTTTTTTGAGTTTATATAATGTGTACCGTACGCTTGCCATTCTTACTCTTTCTCCACACGTGAGCCAATCTGATGGAGTTACCTGTGGCAGAGAGCAGCGCTTTTAAGTCTGGGTGCTGCTTCGTGGGCTCTGGCTTGTGGGTGCTGATGACTCTTGCCTCGGTGTTTCACAAACTCCCCAGCTATTTGCTCCACCCTTCTATTCTTCAACACAAGGATCACGGTGGAGGGGGGATGGGTTCTTGTACCTTCATGGCCACAATTCCATTGCATGCAGTTTTGAGCTGCGGATGGAGACAGACCCATGGCATTAGCTTACCTTTGAAGTGGAACAGCTGAAGAGCAGGTAGAGGTTTGCACCTCCTGCCCCTGCTGTCAGGAGGGGTAAGTGGGGTCAACAACAGCTTGAATTGTTTTGGACTGGTTCCTTACATTGGTTGGCAAGCAGGAGCCGAGAACGGGGAACACGTGTTCTGTCTCTGGGAACAAAAAAGCAAAGTGAAAGTAAGGGTGAGAGAACTTAGATATATATTTGTAATCAAAAGTGATTGTGTTTGAAATATTCTTAATTTGCATGCACTCTCTTGTGTCTTTCGTATCTCTAAGGACCCCTAGAGGGCACGGAAGTTTTTCTCCACCTCAGATATTTAACTTAATAATTCTGCTTGGCTTTCTTCCCTTAAACATAATTGTAAACATGTTTTAAGTGAACATTAGATAGAAAAAAAAAACCTGCGTTTAACTAGTTCCTTCTTTTATGCTATGAGATGTTTTCTTGTTTTTAAACACAAGCAGTAGAAGCTAGCACTAGCAGCCAAATTTTTAAAATATTGTTTTTTAGATTAGTCAGATGCTATATTTGTATCCCAGAGGAAATGCAATTCAAACCAACAAGAAATTCATACTTCATTGCAGACTTTGAGAGGACTACAATGTGAGCAGTGTAAGGATGTGCAGTAGATATACGTTCAACACTTTGGTCTCTGTTTCTGTAGAAGAGGAATTAGTATGGTGAAGAACTAGAGTACTCTAACTAGAACCTCAAAGTCTCCAAACTTCATCTTATTTAAGAGTTTTTAATATTTTGGTCATGTAATTGCCTGTAAAGAAACAATTACATTGCACTACAAGATACTTAAAATTATAGAAATGTAAAAATGACATCTGCTTTCCCACTACTTCCTGTCTGCTTGGAGAGAGGTTTTGTAACTCTTACTCATCCTGCGGGGCATTTTTCTTCTTAAATTAGTTTTGCCTATTTCATCAATATTTCATGGTAATTCAGGAACTAGTGGTGAATTGCTGGTGAATTGCGCAGCAATACTAATTTTTAGTATTGTGTTGGCACTACATCACCTTTATATATACATGCTAACACTCCAGAGTAATGCTTATCTGAGAACATCAGGTTTTCACTTACATGAAACAGCTGCAGTGTTTGAGGAGAAGGCTTGCACTTTCCAGAGTGCTCAAAGAGCAGAAAGTAAAACAAAAACAAACAAACAAACAAACAAACCACCCACATACGTGCAAAAATATCTTCGTACTTTTTGGGGGGGATTTTTTCAGCAACTGATGATTTTGAGACCAGTCCCACAACTTTGGAGGTCAGTTGGATTGTGGGCCTAGTCCATGTTTGGGATCTTTTTATGTGAAGCCATGAAAGTCAGAGTCCTACCTATTCTTGCTCGAGAATAAAAAGGCAGATGTCTGCACTTTTTGTGAAGCAATGAGAGTCTCCTTGCTGGGCAAGAAGTTGATCAACAGGATAATGTTGTTGTTTAATCCCAGCCAGCAATGAAGGGGTTTTTGGGTGTTTGTTCTGATAAGAGGATCAGCTGTACTGCTTTACCCAATTACCCAGGGATGTCATGGGAGATGATTTTTTGGACCTTAGTTTTCCCACTGGAGGAGTGTAATGTCGTCACTTTGTATTAAAAAATAGATCTAGATCAAAACAGCAGAGAAAGGCAGCTGCCCCTTCTAATGTCTCTGGGGTTTTGTGTTTTGCAGGAGATGCACGGGTGAGAGGTCAGACAGGGGTTGTCTCCGAGCGCCGCGGCTCCTACCCATTTATAGACTTCCGTCTTCTTAACAGTAAGTGCAACCCTTCTTTCAGGTCTGTATTTAAATAAAAGTAAATAAAAATCTCTATTGAAAGTATATGAACCAAACTATCCCATCTCATCTGTATCTGTAGCTCAAGCTGTCTTCACACAGTCAGCATTAATGCCATTATTTCCACTCAGTGTCTGGCTGTGAAATATTTTGATTGTATGAATAGTCCATCGTGCTCAATCTGTCAAATGTAAATACAGTAGGGCCATGGGGTGTGCTAGGGAAGGAGCGGGGGCAGTTCAGAATTAAAAAGATAAACCTCTGTGTCCTTTAGCCTCTTAGACAACAGTTGGAACAGATTTATGTGAAGCTGTTATCCGGTCATATAGAATTGGCACAGAAGGGGAGCATGTGACAGCACTGACCAGTGGTTTACAATAACATTAATTTTTCCAACAATTAGAACCCAATCCAAAGCCCCATGGAGTCTTCTCATTGACGTCAATGGATTTTGGGTCAGGCCAGCAGTGAACATCTGTTAAAAATAATCTTAACCTCATTTTGATTGAAGTTATTTTGCCACTGTTGTAAATAAAGGACAGCAAATCTAAAAAGAAAAAACAACAAATCGAGACACTGTTGGGCTTTTTTTCACCTGATGGACTCTCTATACTGGTGCAAACCCATTAGCACGTGTGTAAAAAATAAAATAAGAAGAACAGTGACTTGTTAGTCTTGGGCCCTGTAGCACTGAGCCCGGATGCTGTGTTAACTTCAGTGTTCAGACACAGGCAGATCTCAACGTGTCCTTGTGTACTGCACAAGCAACCTTTGAAAAAACTGTTTCTCACTGTCTTCATCAGAACAGACTGGAGCTCCAGCAGTTTCAGTTCTGACACTGTTAGGCTCCTAGCAATTGTGCTTTTCATCAAAGAGCAATTGTCAAACCAAAGTTTGAATTCTCCTTTTTGTACCTCCTTGTCTGGGTGCCCGGGGAAGGGGAAGGGAGGAGGAAGCGGGGAGGAAGCAAAGCGGGAGGGCTGGCTGGGAGTCAGGAATGAAGAGGAGCTGGGGAGGGGGGGCTTGGGATCTGATGGGCTGCATTCACCCACACTGGCAGAGTTACTGCCACCTAGCAACGTGCTGCTGTCAGTCTTGCTGATTAGAGGTGTTTTCTGGTTTGTAAGTCCGTCAGAGAGCCTGCTATGGCCAAAGTAGAAAGACATAAGGGCTAAGATGGGTCCATCAGTTTTCCCAGGACAAAGGGAATAACTTACTGGTTGAGCAGAGTTTGGAGGACAGTTTAGTTCTGACTTGCCAATGAAAAGCATGAAAAAAATCAGGTTTAGGCTAGTTGGAAATAGTACTGGTCATGCATGCCCTTACAAAGACTGAGAGAAAATAAAGCACTTCTCATTCATGAAGTAGAAGTGGATATATATTCATATTCAAATGTGACTAAATTAATTATTTTTTATTTTGAATAAACACATTATATAAAATTCCATTCTTGTGTTCTTCCTTCTCCATGGGTAAAGAAACTGAAAAGCTTTCAGTTTCTTTACCCATGAAGAAGGAAGAACACAAGAATGGTTTCAGGATTTTTTTTTCTGGTGATAGGGCTTTCCCTTCTAGCCCCTGTAGATGAGTCCTGTCATCCCCCAGATCCTGTCAGTTTCTGGGAAATGCTGGTGCTGTCTGTGGGCTGTGTAGGGAGACATCCATGGCGAGGGATGCTCTGGTGAATACTCAGCCTTCGATCATGCCAGGAGCAGGGCACTCCCCGTAACCCCTCCGAACAGCTGAACCTAAAAGTGGTGTCTCCTTGTGTGTGCACCTCTGGTCCAACAGGGTGGGGCACCTGGGGGTTCTGTGCTCCCATGCTCTTTCTCACAGAGACCTCCAGCTTACTCTTTTTACTGCTTTTCCATAACCTGAAATAAGACAACGTGGCTGGCTGATCATGATCTCTGTAAGGGAAAGCAGTGATCCTGATTTTAGATTTCCCGTGGTTTTCAGGTTTTTATATATTTACCATTTTCTCTCTAAGGAGTAGTGTTGCCTTAATTTTTCGGTGCAAAATGAAGTGGGATTTCCAGATACTTGACTACTGATTTCATAGCTGGCAAGTGCACACTGGGCCTGGCTCACTTGGTGACTGACAAGTAAATGAAGATGCTGAGTGTCAGAGCATGCAGATGTGTTTTGCCAGGAAATAAACAGGCTTTTGTAATATTTGTTCATCTACATCTTTCTATTAAATCCATTTCTGCTGTGCAGAAGCAGCAAAAAACATGGTGCTGCACATCCTATCAAAAGAAATACATATAAATGCCACTACTGCACACTTTCTTGAAAAGTACCCCCACTAATACTTGCAGTAAAATTTTGTCACCATGCTGCATTTGTCTGAGGGCACTAACTGCCAGGCAGCAACTCTATACTGAAAGATGTTAGAGTGAAGGAGGGAAGAGGCAGAGGAAATTTTATAGTAAATATCCTCAGAGGTCATAAACAAATGCAGCATAAACATTACTCCAGCTTCTCACTAACAAACTGAGCTTAAATAGTGTCTGTTCCATCTCACATCTGAAATACTGTTCCCAGTAACAGTATCAGCCTTGTTTTAAAGTAAGGGAAAACACTGAAGCTCATTCTTGAAAAGAGTTGACATCTATTATGTAAATTCACATGTAAAAAAAATACAGAGGCATTGATATTTAATGTCAGACTAAAGTTTACTTGTATGCAACTTCTTTTTAGTGTACTTGCAGATTCATCAAATTAGTGGATTTTTCCCTACTTTGTCTGTTAAGGGTTAACACTGACCAGACCATATCTTCTGTTTTTTCTGGAGTCCTACAGTAAAGTTGCTATGTAACCTAAGACACCATGAAGTCTTTTTGGATAGGAAAACTTCCTTCATTCTGAAAACGGGATCTTTTGTAGCCCTGATCAAAGCCAAGTGTATTAATGTTAGCTTCTTGCTGTTTGTGTCTGCGATGCCATCTACGTATTCCTCCAGTGGCTCTCTGCAGTGTATAGAAAGTTAGTGTTACTTCACCTTGTCTTTGCTGGGCTGTAGGGCCCATGAGGATTTTTCAGAATCCTGTCTGGGAGAGATGCAGGGCTTTAGTGTCATCCTGTCTTTTCTCTGCCTAGTTGCAAGCTTTCCTAGGCATAGTTGCACTGGTGCGCTGGGGACTCTTAAGGTAACTCTGGGATACCAAATTGAGAGTAAAACACCCCTGTGTCACCGAGAACTCCTTGGTTCTCTTCTCTGAGGGGTGTATGTTTGGAATGTTTGCCCCAGCCACTAGAGTTAGTCCTGCAACTTGTGGAGACCTGTGTGACCTCCCAGATTCTGTTCTGCATTGATGGCAGCGAGTCAGGAGCTTGAGGGGAAGCCATGTAGCAGCTCCTGCCCTGCAGGGAAATTGCAGCAGCCGCTGTTCGCTGTCAGCCTGGTGTGGAGACCCACTGGAGGCAGGTCCACCAGCCCTCCCTCTGTCCTGATAGGGCAGCCAAACCACCTGCTCCCAATGGCCCCTGACATCCCCGGAGAAAAACAAGCAAGCCTCTCGTGACAGACTCGAGGCTCCACATTCACTGGGAGGTTTAATGAACCAGTATCGGACTTTACAAACTCCTAAAATAAGAGATACAAATTTTGCACAGCCCTATAGGTTCATAGGAAGATAGGGTGAAAGTTTTCTCTTCAGTTAATTCCAAAGAAAACCTCACAAATTTTAGGAAATTTTGACTCTGAACTGGGTAGCTCAAGCTTGAAACTGAACCTGGTGCAGGTTGAAATTGATGTTGGCGGCTCATTGACACTTCTACATTTCAGTGAATTAAATGAACCCTATTGTGTTCACACAGGACAGAAAAGGAATTAAACTGAATATTTGCAGGGTAATAATTTAGAATTCAAAACACTTCTGCAGTGAAAATTAATCCAATTTTCCTTTTAGCAGAGTATATTTTGGATTTGAGGAATAAAGGAGCATAGCTATGGTAAGCAATAATTTAGTTCTCTGATTCACAAAGTTGCTCAGTGAGTCATTGAAGCAGATCCCACCAGTGACTAATATGCATTGATTTAAATGGATTTCATTGTCTCATGATGAGTTTTTTTGGTGACTGTGACAGTACACTTCTTCATTGCCTTAACTCAAAGTTTGAGGGAATTCCTTGAGATAAATCTGGACTTGTACCTCAGCCTGCAGCAGTAAGCAAGAAGACCTCCCCCTAGTGCAATTATTTTAGATACTTTGTTTTATTGCCAGGTTCAATCAAGTAGAGTAACAAAATAACATACTTTACAGCTGTGATAAGTAAGTCATTATTTACAAGTATGCTTGTCAAGCAAGTCAGAAGATGAGGTTCTTCAGACTTAACTTCTCTAGTTCCCATCTTGTTTATGCTAAACTTTTATCTGGATTAAATTTTGGCTTGCAAATGACAAAATTATTAGCCTTTAATTGACCGTATTTAATTTACTTCTTCATTATTCACTTCAGTATTTATATATGTGACCAGCAAATTGGAGTCTCTGTACCCAAATGGTGTTGCCCAGAGAGATATCTGTTTTCTTACACCTTGCACAGCAGGAGCACAGTGGGATCTGAGAATATGTAAAATGTCAAAACATGCCTGTAGACATTCCAAAGGTATGTCTCTGTGTTACTCAGGATCTTGATGTTGTCACGCAGGCGGAAGCTGAGTCCAAAAGAACCCCACCTGCTTTAAGCTTAGCTTGGCAAATTAATTTGTTACAGATTATATACTTCTAACTCCAGCTGGTGATAAATGGTAATGTTAGGTAACATTCCATCTCTGTCCTTGATTTGCTTTCTGATCTGAGTCAAGCAAAATACTCCGGTTTTTGGTTTGTTTGTAAATAAAGTGAATTCATCACATACTTTGCAGGCATGTGATGAATTAGCTACTGGAGAAATGAAACATGTTGTCAGGATTAGTAAGGGAAGATATGAAGTCATGAAAATGTCTCCATCTCAAAGAACCAAAGTCTGTGGACATTTGAATCTATGGTTTCTGCCTGTCTACAGAAGGGTCTATTGCAAAATTTACATTCATTTTTGTGTTTGAATTTTGAACGCTCCAGAGCTTTCAGGTAGGGCCCATCTCCAGGGAAAATAAAGCTTAACCGCAGCCACCAACCCAAAACTGAACCATCAAGTAACCTGAATCCAATTGAGTGAGGTTAAAAAGAGTTTGGTTAAGTGCCTTGTTTTGTTGCCTTTGGCTAGAAAAAGAAGTGGGAGTGAGAGATGCCTTTTTAGATATTTCTGACCTAGGTTAAATTAGGACACTAAAAGTCTTGTGAGGAAGTTTCAAGGGCTGATTGGATTACTCAGAACCCAGCCCAGCCTGCGGAGATGAGTCCAAAGTTCCAGATGGTTTTTAAATAAGAAAGGGAAAGATCTTATGAGGTCTGCATTATTTCTACATAATACCTCCCCTAGTTCCTCATGGATGAGCCCATCCAAAAGATACTCATCAACATCCCTAAGACACATAGGCTTCTTAATCCAGTTAGCTTGTTTGAATGGGATGAACATTTCCAGGACTGGATTTTCAGCCTGTGGCCTTGCTATCAGTTACCTATTCAAGGAAGAGAAATTGGAATCCTCTTAATACTTCAGCACAGAGATTGTTCTCTTTTCCAGTAACTCCTCACTATATTAAAAAATTCTTTCTGTCATTGGAAGTCAATCCAGTTCACCCTTTACATCAAATAATAGGAAGGGGGTTTTTTTTGGAGGAAGAGTTTGCATTTTTGTATTTTTCTAAGTGTTGTTATATGCAAAATTTAATAACAGAGTTTGTTTGAAAAGTATAATCTGCTTCCTGACATTCATGCTCCTTGTTTAGCTTTAATGCCACACTTGCAGAAAAATGAAAGCCAGAATGTAAAACTGATATATGTATGTGCCCTCATATGCTAACAAAATGCATCATTTTGGCTTATGAATGCTTCAGGAGAACTCAAAACAAACAAAAGCTAGCAAAACAAAATACCTGCATGTGCTTCACCCACAAGGTCTTAGCAAACACTGGCCTGATTACACACATTTGTAACTTATTTTTTAGTACAGACTTGGGATTCAGTTAACTGAAATGTCCCTTTAAAAGTTGCCAAATGATGCGTGACCCATTCTGCCACCCCACCTTCTTTTCCTTGATTAGAAGAGGGAAAGGATGTACTGAAGATAACACTGAGGATACTTTCCGGATGACCAGAGGAAAAGAAAGAACAAGGAGAAGGGATCATTAAAATGATAAATGATGGTTGGGTTTGCTGTTATTACAGGTTATGTTGTTTTTTCTCAAGGGGAGTGAAGGAGGAGGGGATGCACTGTTTCCTGTTGGAGAAACTGTAATCAGCTAGAGAACATTCGCAGTTTTAGGAAGAAAAGGTCCTGACTTCTGTACAAAGATTGGAGTGTCAAAGCAAAGGTTCATAATGAAATGATAATGAGATTGTGACAAACCAGAAAATAACGTGCCATTTCCTAAGAGCTTGGAGAGGAGGCTTAATAAAACGATGCCAAATGTTTGTTTGCATAAAGATGAGTGATAGCCCAAATAAAGGCTTCAAATTGTGATAACAAACACATCTAAATTCATCTTAAATTTGGATTTAATCTATTCCTCTTCCGGTTATTGTGGCTAATATTCTGTTACTTAAATGGTCTTTGAAACCCTAATTTCCCCAGAACTTGTTGTAATAGGATTATTTATTATATATGGGGAATTATCAGCATAATTCTTAAATTCTGTATTCTCTTTCAAACAGTATCAAAAAGAATGTATTTTGGGATGGGGAGGAAACTGCATGACTAGTCTTCAAGATGCCAGTAATTGTGCAGGAACTTCATGAGCTGGAAACTCAGCAAAGAAGAGGAAACTGCAAAGCCAGGTCACCTAGAAAGGTGATTTCTCAGAACCTCTCACGCCAGCCAGAGGAGCACAAGTACCTCCTCTGTAAACAGGGCTTTGCATTGGTTTTGTGCACTTGTGGATGTGGTTGGAAGACAAAATTCTTACTCCAGAGCAGAAAATTTTGAACTTCTTTTGCTATACTTCTAATTTTGTGCTTTACTCTGATGTGTTCAGGGTCCCTCTCTCTTTCTCACAGCTTCTGCCTAATTGAAAAAAAAGCTTACCCCTCTAAAGAGAAATGATGCAGTTGCAACCTATACGAACAATGGCAGCTAACAGAGAGCACTTGATGTCTAAAAACTAATTTTATCAGAAGTCAAGGAACAAAGAATATTTTAGACATTAGAGAAGCAAATAAAACCAAAGTGTTTATAACACAGCTTTTTTGGATTCCATATAGTCTGAGGAAGTCTCATGAGGATTTCTGCATTTACAAGATTTCAGTACAACACTTTTTTATCTATAGATATGATGTAGTGCAAGGTCTTCATCTCAGTTGTCTTAGTTGCAGTGACCAGTGATTCAGATGATGAAAGTGACACAATCTTATGATTTTTGAATCAATCCCATTGGTTAGTTTCTTACAGCAGCCAGTTAGTTTCTTACACAGATGATTGAGACCTGGAGCTGGGGTATTCATCTGAGCTCCTTGGTCCTTCTGCACTAGACTGAAAGCTTTTAAGTGACAGTCCTTCCACATGGGCTGCTGGTGGTTTGTGCATGCATTTTCTCAGGCCTTTCCTCAAAACTTCAGTATTTTCTTTCTGAAGGCTATTTGGACTACAAGGTGAAACGTGTCCAGAAAGCCTAGACAGTGCAGAGAGAAGAGGTTTTCTCTTCTTCTAGTTGACAAGTGCTTTCTCCAAAATTCAAATTTAAAACATTAAGTTTGTCATTAATTTTTAGATCACCTGTGTTAGTTCAACTACCTGTACTAATGCTGCTGTTGCCTTTTGGACACTATGATAAATCTATAATGTAAGAAGATGCTAGAAAGGCACAGCAGTTTTTTGCTATCATCAGTGCTATGCACTCTCCTGTGTAAGAAAAATTCAGCAACCCAGCATGCAATGAATATGCCAAACAAGACTTCAGTAAAGGTGATCTAAATGCATGGCATAGTTTTACATGCAAAAAAAGGACAAACACCAGTTATTCCTCCTAAGTCAATTACACACCTCTCAGGCTCACAAAGAGAAGTTTTCTAACCAGCTATCAAGCCAGGAACCAGTGCAGAAAATTGCAGGATCAGAGACAAATTGTTTCCCAGAGTCTTCGCTGTTCACAGACTGTCCAGACCTTAAATTGCAGGACTCGGCCTCTCACCTGATCTTCCGGATATCCCAGCCCTTTCCCACCAGTCCTGCCTGGCTCTTCAGGCATACAGTGGCTGTGTATGAAATTCGTTTGCGTCCTCAGAAGAGGGGAAAGGCTATTATAAATTGTATGATTCAAAGGCAGCTGCTTGAGGACCTGATTTATTCTGCATCCTTTAAGAAAGAAGAGGAAAAAAACCTTCTGCTTTTCTGAATCAGTTCACTTTTGAAAATTAATGAACCCTTTTTTAGCCACTCACGCTGCTGGGTGACCTGTTTTTATTGTACGCTGAGGTGCAATAAAATAACAAAAGGCAGTACTGTGAAGAAAAACTCAAAGGCTTTATTTGAATGCATAACAAAGTTTGTTTACTTTGAAAGAACAGTAACGATGTAATGAATGTCTGCTGCAGAGTTAAGTACATCCTTGTCCAAATGTGATTTATGTGATCATTTCTGGATGTTAACTCAATCATTGTTAGCATAACCTCCATCATTTTTGTATTCATGCTGCCTGTGGGCACGTGCTAGTGCAGCAGTGTGAAAGAAATGTGAAATAAAACTGGTAGCAGTTCTCAGTGCAGGAAAACTCTTTTCCTGAAATAACAGAGGTTGGTGTGTAGTGAGCCACAGATCAATTTAAGGCGAGAAGAGCAGTGTAACTGGAGGAGCTCTGTTGGGAGAAAGAAGGCAGCCATTGATTTCTGCAGCTTATTAACCTCTTGAGGGCCACGTGCAGTAATGCAGACATCATCCATGGTCTGCTGGTGTGTGTGTGCGTGATGTGGCTATCAAATGACCTGAAGAAAAATGCAGCCACTTTGGTTGCCTGCTAAAACACAGGAGAAACGCTGCGAGCTCAGGCCACCTGAGCTTTTGCTGGCGGAATTTGAGCTTTGTGAGGAATGCTTGCACGAACACTTCTGTAAAACATGTGTGTCATTCATACAAGATGTCTGTGTAATTCATACAGTAACTTTGTTCAGTGTACAAAGGAGGGTTTCTGCAACCCTTGTGCTAGGCAGTAACTCTGTAGCATGAGAATGGGCATCTTTTAAGAGGTGGAGTTTTTTTAGGTAAGCAAAACCTTCAGAAGTTGCCACAATGACTAAAGTTAAACACAGTTCTCAGAGGAAGTTTTATGCGTATAAACAAAAGACATTCTTGTTTGTCTTTCACGTTCATTTCAAGATTACACATAATTACTAAATCCTTCCCATGTGAGCTTTGCAGATCATGGTCTTCAACCAGATGCTATAGCATATGTTTTAGTATCCATAGTTCCACAGCTGCAGTTCAGGGGTATCTGCAGTAATATTTTTGATTCATTTACTTTGTAATTCAATTTCACCTGAAGGCACTGTATGAGTTGTATCGTGTCATCATCAAAATTTTATGTTTACAATTTAAATTGAAATTTACAGTTGTCAATAAAGAAGTATGTTCAGCATTTTACTGTAAGTCATTCACATAAACCCTTAATTTCATCTTAAAACTGCTTCTTGATTTTGTGTCAGCTGATGGATCCCATATGCTGGGAATAGCTCTTTGCTTCTGGGAGATTCAGATGCAGCTGCTGAGCTGAGGGCAGAATTTAAGTGTTCACTTTTGGCTGCATCGCTTTTGCTCTTTTGTTCTAATTAACTTTTTTCTCTCAGCTTCATATAGTTGTGCTTTTCTTTCTTTTTTGACACTGATCTTGGAAGGGGAAAGAGAAAATGCTGGTGAGATTATACTTGTTTGGGGTGTGTTGTGCTCAGAGAAGGGCAGCGTCAGTCCAATTTTATGTGAGACACCATCATAAAAAAGTACATTATTGTGGATGTCAGAGTAATCTGAGATGGGGCATAGCAATCAGCTCATCACTCCTATGATTCAAAGACAAATCAGTTATTACTGAAATGACCAAAAGGATGTGATTTTAACATGATATTCTTTTAAGTCGACATCCAGAGTTTGCATGTGGATAGCCTGCAGTGCTGGATTCGGGCTGTTCAGTCAAGAGCCCAATTTTGAAAATACATTTGCTACAATTCTTTATCAGTATTATGAACTTTTTCCCTTATGAATGAAAACACAGAACAACAGATTATTGTGGGTAATCCTTTTTGTATAATGTATTAGAATACAGCAGAACACAGAATACAGAATATATTAGAAACATCAAGTAGGGTTTCAGGGGCACTGTCTGCTGATGACTGAATTTGATTTTGAGACCCATGACAGCCATACAGAGCAATGGGCAGCAAGTTTGGTGGTTCAATTCAGAAAATATGTTTCATAATAAGAAGTTACTTGTTTCCATCTGATGTGTTTGTGCTTTGGCAAGTATTATATATGCTACTGAAATGATCTGGTAATCCAAAGGATAAAATAACCACTTCTTCATAATCCAATGTACAGCTGCTTGTTGGGACTCAGGCCAAACCTTCACCTTCAGATCATCCACAGCAACTGTATGTGTGAGTTTTAAAGACAGTTTAAGAGAGTGTAGGTGGTGATTTCAGTCATCTGTCTTTAACTGAAAAAACAGACATTAACTTAGATAAAAATTAGTGGGAGCAACTTCTAATTTTTAATGTAAAAAAGTGAAGTTTTTTGTACTTTAAAATTTAAACTTGTTATCTGAAAGTAGCGACAGTTTGTGGGCTCAGATGGAAATAGGAAAGTTGGAAAGTCACAAAACAGCTTACACAAGTTTAGAAAGTGAATTTATTTTAAGAGTGTTTTGTTATCCGGGAATTAAACTGAATGCCAGCTGTTTTGTAGCAGCCCTATGTAAATGAAAAGAAATAAGAAAACAAGTCTACGGGCTCCTCCACGTGTCGCTGCCGCTGGGTAACTGTTCGCACCTACATTAGTCACTCCTTCAACAGGCCGTGAAATTGTTCCAGCTTTTAAAATGTGTGAGAAAATCAAGGCAGGTGCTGGCACATCATAAATGAAAACCTGACCTTCAGGCTGCTACAGTAGTGGTGTTGTTACTGTTTGCATTCTGGAAACCACATGGCATGTCAAGTTGCAATGAAGTTATTTTGTGTTTTTATGTTATTAAAACCCAGTGAGGTCTTTGGACAGCATGAGAACCAGGAGGCTTACTGATGTTACATTGATCCTCAGTGTGTAAAGATGGCTTTTTTGATGTTATTACTGACTTTGTGCCGCTCAGTAGCTGTTGGATTACTTAATAAGGAAGAAACTTGCTACGGAGGGTGTTGCAAATCTGCTGTTAGAGAAATCAAATCCTGAACCGTCCGTGATCCAAAAAGAACCTTAGTGACTTCTCTGAAAATCCTCTCAGAATAATACCACCCATAGAAACAGCAGACAAAATGATATTTTAATTTCACAGTAGAACAAACATTCAGTGTTTTTTCATAAAAAGAGATGGAAAAAAAGAGAACAGAGAATCAGCTTCAGTGTGTAGACATTTTTCATGAGCTCTTATTTAAACCTGAAATCTAGTGAATTGCTATGGAGCATCTTGTTTCAAGAAATCATTACTGTTCTCTCAAAGGACTGTTTAATCTTCAGTTTCTTACCAGGTTTGTCTTACAAATAAAACTGTATTGAATCTTGCTACCTTTGACCAACTGTCCAGTTTCTGTTCTCTCTTTTTTTCCAAAACTGATACCAGACTGCAAAATGAAAACACCACAGCTGAGTCTGAGGTTCTGTTAAAAGTTCAGATGAAATTACCTAAACCATTATGAGTTTTAGAAAGCTTCCATGTTTTTCTTACTAACAATAAGGTAATTTAATTACTCTAATTAGTGATTTAATCACTTATAAAAACTGCCTTGGTTTTTGTGTCACATTTAGCCCTATATGAAAATCTCCTAATACAGCATTAGGGAATTAGAATTATCCTGGTACTGAGTGAAAAGAACATGTTGAGTTGTGTAATCAGAAGTGCCTGTATTATCTGAATATGCCTGCTTTCCTCATTGCACAGCTGAAATATTTTCTTCATTTATAATTTGCTTTAATATGTAGAAATGACAGCAGACAATGCAATAAGACTATTAATCTATTCTTATTTCTTTCTCTCTTTTATTTTATTCTCCAAAAGTGGGCTACATATTAGTGTTTTCAAACTGTATTTTGAATTCTCTTTTGGTGTCACTTTTTTGATTTTATACCCAAGATCACCTTGTACTTCTAGTGCTGTGCAATTTTTAATATATTCCAATGACACCTCCTGTGAGCTATCAAGGTAGTGTTATTTTCAGGTGTGTAGTTAGGGAATGGAGGCAGAGAGGGTAAGAGCAGCTTTCCTGTACCTGACTCTGCGTGGTCATTTAGGCTCTGCCTAACTCCTACACTTATGAGAGGTATCACCCCCTTCCACCCAGTGACTGAGCTGGGTCACATTAAAGGCTGTGACAGGCGGTGTACTGAACTCAGATCTTCCAAAACCTACAACAGTATTCTCTTTCCTGGAACATACCTCCTTTCTAAAATAAACAAATATATTATGCTGAAGTGATTTGAATACTGCTCCTTCATGTGGCTTGGCAAGAAGCATGAACTTTGTGATTTTTGTATTACTATTTTAAAGTGTTTGATATTTCTCTTATTAAACTGATAATGTCATCCATCATCTTGGGTTTCATGGTTTCTGTACGGATTGCTTTTCACAGATACTACACTCTCAGGGGAAATCGGCACCAAGAAAAAAGTGAAAAGACTGTTAAGTTTCCAGAGATATTTCCATGCATCCCGGTTACTGCGTGGAATTGTACCACAAGCCTCTCTGTACCTACTGGATGAGGACTACCTTGGGCAAGCAAGGGTAAGACAGGTCTCCAGATCTCCATTTCTTTTAATAGTACTACAGAGAGTGTCAGTTTCGTTTAAGCCAACAGATAACCAAATTCCTGGCTGATCTTTCTTAAATGACCCACGTTACGTGCCTACCTCACAACAAACAGATTGTCCATTCCTCATTTGTGGTTACAGCCTTAAAGGCTTAGGTCTCAAAGCAACAGAAAATGTTGCTATATCTATTCAGCATTTTCAGATTCCAACAATGGATTTATTAAAGAGTGAAGGGTTTCAGGTTAAGTTACTGATTTAAGTGCAGCCCTGACACAGCATTTACTTCATCCACTTGAAAAAAGACAGGTGTCTCTCATCTGATATGGAACAGCTATTATGCAACCCACAACAGCTCTCCATAGTGGCATAGGCTAGGAAACGTGGACATTGACTGCAGACTTCACAGTGATCAAAATATCTTACTTCTTCACAGTGATCTTAAATACCTTATTTTGCAGTTCTTACACTTACTTTGAATGGTATTTTCTAGCAAAACTTGCAAAATTTATGGCATTGGGATTATATGCCTAGGCAATTTTTATTCTCTGCTAGAGAAGATTATATGCCAGGTGTTAGAAAGTAATTAAGAATCTAGAACTGTTTGAATGTAGACTAGAGATGGGAGTGAATGTGTGTTTCATTCATACATACATCACTGTAGGTCATAGAGGTAGTCCAGAGTCAGTCTCCTGACTCAGCTGGTGTAGCTGTGAAAACACTGCAGTTGTTGGTAATGATGAATTCTTCTGCATGTCTGAGTGGGCTTAACAATAGCACTGTATCTAAATTTATAAAAGCTATTCTTGTGTACTGCTTTGTTTAGCACATTGTAACTCATATTCACCATGAGAGCTAAGATTTTAAAACACTGTATTAGAAACCTAAGAGAATTTGCACTGATAATCTGGGGACATGAAGAAACAATAAAGCATTTGTGCAGTAAAAGGGAATATTTTCATAATATTTTGGCTTATATTATTCATTGTTTTGACTTCCATTTAGAAGGTATTTTTAGTGTTGTATTCAAAACCTTCTCAGTTAAAAGTGCAAGTGATATTTTTTTGCAGTACAGCCACATGAGCCTGATTTCTGATATTTCCTCTATAGGTTTCTCAAAAAAAATTTTAAAGTTGCAGTGACCAATCCTGTGACTGATTAATGTGGAATAATAATAAAAATCTGCTTTACAGTGTGACATACCATTCATTGGCCTTTTCACATTTGTTTTTTCTAGCATATGCTATCCAAAGTGGGAATGTGGGATTTTGACATTTTCTTGTTTGATCGCTTGACGAATGGTAAGTAAAATTTTTAAGTCTTTATTTTACTGTCTCTCCTATATGACTATTCAAAAAATTCCTAATTAATTGTTTGCTAAATGTTTCCAGTTCAGATTACTGAAGAGAAATTGGCCACATTTAACCTCTGTTACAGTCATATCCTGGAGCTTTTCCAGGCTTTTCCTGAATTTAGGGTGATGTTTCAAATGTGCTTTTGTACCAGTCTGATCTCCTACATTTGTTGCTGTCACCTTTTCAAGAGATGTTTCTGTTTCATTTGCCCGTGAAACTCCCACGACGCTTTAAATGTACCTGTTAAATACATTGGTCAATAAATCCATATCTCCATAGTCAGTCAATTTCTATCAATACTAAAGACATTTAAGGGAAGATACCCTTGCTTCTGTTCAGTAGCAAAAATTGGGAAATTTATTAAGAGAGTAAAAATCCGTGAAATGTTTTCTCTAAATACGTGCCTGTGAAACCATCCCCCTTCCCCACAAATGTCCAGACAATACCTCTTGATCAGGTACTGCTCAGAGAACTGAGATCCCTTATTCCTCACCCCCAGTCTAATTAGGTTTGGTTGGGGCAGAAGATGTAGAAAAAGGTTGATTTAGAGGGTTATTCAGCTGAGTGACTGGCAGTGGAGTGAAAAGGATTGCAGATTGCCTGGGAAGTAAAATCATAGTTCTTTTAAATTATCTTTCTGTGCTCCTGCTTAGTAGTCAAGACCGAGTAAGTTTCCATGTGTTCTTCATACAGATATTTATTTTCCTTCCTGAATTACGTTAAATAAGAAAAGACTCCCTTCAAACTTTGTTTATGTGTAGTATGGGTTGGTTGGTTTGGGTTTTTTCCTAACTTTTATGGAAACAGTGATGATGAATTAAGCAGTGCAAACTTTTTAAAATACTGTGTTTATGTATAGCTGATCATGTAATACTAGTAAAGCTCACTTTTGCCAGTGTTCCTACTGTTGGATTTACAGTAAGACCAGTGCAGCATTACAGTGAGACTTGAGACTGTAAATGCTACAACTCGTTTTTCCTGTCTGTGTCATTGTTATGAGATGCAGTTGTAGCTGAGCTAGGTTACATGAGTTAATTACATGTTTATGCAACCATATGCAAAATAAAAAAATAATTCCAAACTCCTGATTTTTAGTAATTAATTAATTAGTACAGTAAAGCAAACCAAAGTGGCAGAAAACCACTCTTGTTCCTGAAGATAGACCGTATGAATTATGAAAATGATGTCATTCTCAGACAAGCCTGTCAAAAGATTTTGTTAAAACCATATCAGTTTGCCTTCGTCCAGTTAAAACCACAGTTTGCCTGTCATGCTGAAACAGCAAATGTGACTTTATGGCATCTAGACACAAGAATGGCACTCCATTGGTACAACCTTTCCATCAAGTCTTGATTACATATAGGAATAATTTGTGTAAGTGACTTCTGGGTATTTAAGAGTCATCTAAGCTCACTTAACTGGAGATGAGGTGATAGGAGCTGACTAATAGGAAATTACTGAGATTTTTAGCCTTGCTTGGTTTGTAACTACATGTAAAGGTAATCTAAGAGTTGTTCCTTTCTGCTTTCAGGAAACAGTCTCGTTACACTGCTTTGCCACCTCTTCAATGTGCATGGACTTATTCACCATTTCCAGTTAGACATGGTTACATTACACAGGTTTTTTGGTAAGTGCGCACCTCAAAACCGTCTTTGAACAAAGTTTATAGCTTAAGTAGAGCATCAGAGAAGGCACTGGCTTGGTCTTTCTATTTAAAAATGATGATGTCATTGGAAATATTTCAGTAAAAGATGTCTGTGATATATATCAGTGTACAGTTTGCAGGCACTCAAGTACTTGCTTCAGTACCTAGTCAGTGGAGCGATTTCGAAAGGCTCTGCATTGGGCTTAAGCATCCCAGCACCACAGTCACACTGGTGATTTAAAATAAAATATGCCATGCAGAGATGTGGCTGGCTTAGGCCCACACAGACAAACAGACACTGCAGAACGTACGCGTGCACAGTACAATTGTGGTGCAGTGTAATTATTTTAGTGACTAAAAGACCACTGAGACCCAGGGCAGTTAAAAGCTTATGTGCAAAATTTAACAAATTATATCAAGCTGTCCTGTCTGCACTGAATAGTGTTGATGAAAGCCCCTGCTGCTGTTACTGCCAACAGAAATATTAGCCCCATGCTGTCAGTGAACCAGAAGAAGAAATTGGCCAGAATCAATCACTTTTTGCATCACTTTTTGAAAGCAGCTAAATGCCAGTTTTTCAGGCTGTCAGGCAGAGTTTCCAAAACAGGGTCTCTTCTTTAAGACTGCCTAATTGTTGCTTCTGGAAAGTGTTCCTCTGCTGCGGAGACAGACAAAATCTCCCTGCTGTTTCTAACTCCTGTGGGCAGACGTGAAGCGGACAGTCGGGTAATTAGAGCTAGTGGTACTCACAGTTTAAGGGATTACCCACTGTACCTCCAGATGCTCGTGTGGCTGGAAACAAACAGAAGGCTTGGACTTTCTTCGGTGCTCCTTGTGCTGGCAGCGAGCGCCGTGGGAAATCTGCCCGTTAGCTTTCCATTTTTCCATTTGATTAATTCACTCGTGTCTAGGAGAGCGCTTCAGGCAGATCACATGCAGCTTCCAGCGCTCACGTGGTGGTGTCCCACAACCATGTAATGGTGCACAGGCTGCTGCAAGGAACAGAGGGGTGTGAAGCACACATCCCAATGATTTTTCTGTCTGAGAGAATGCTGAGAGTTAAGAGATTGGTGCTCCTGGTCCAACTGGACTAGTTCCAGCACTGCAAACTGAAGCAATAGGGACTGGCATTTTAACTGAACGCACAGATGTGACTAAAATTGTCATAGGAGATTTTGCTGTGAATACCCCAATGCTGGGGTTTTTTTGATTCTTCCCCTGTGGGGTGTAGGTGTGCCTTTGCCTGTAGTTCATCACTCAAATAACAAATCGTGGCAGGATACCAGGGTCTCACTCCCTGCTGCCGTAAAATAGGTGGTACTGCCTTAATGGCACACCACTACCCTATGACAGCAGCCTAAATAATTACACTTCCTTGTGGATAAACTTGCCTCTCTTCCTTGTTTATTTTACTCCTCAATGAGAGCCTTCACTAAGGCAAGAAAGAGGTGATTTATGCACTAGACCCAGTATATCCCCTTGGGCCTCACAAATCCTTTCATGCATTTTTTCTCTAAAGGTACCCCGATAAAGGCAGCAGTTTAAATAAGCTACAGCTATTTGAAGAAACTCCTTAGGCAGCTGACTGCAAAACCTCAGATTGTATTTTAAGTCCAGTTCCCACTTGTGGCCATGGCATTCGGAGACAAAAGGATCTTTGTTTTCTGTTTTGATTCCCAGTTATGGTTCAAGAAGATTACCATAGCCAGAACCCATACCACAATGCTGTCCATGCTGCTGATGTCACACAAGCTATGCACTGCTATCTGAGGGAGCCCAAGGTAATGACAACCTTTGACACTGATGGTGCTTTCAGATGGTTCTCAGATTTTTTTTCCCAGGGTTGAAATGAAACAGGGTTGAAATAAACAAGAAATACTTCTAGACAGCAGAAAGTGATGGCTGAAGTGCTGGAAGTCAGCAGCAAGTCAGGAGCAGCCTCAGCTACAGATTACAGATGTTTCAGTCAAGCTGTGAGAGTCACTTCTCATCACGTAGGCATCCTGTCTGAGTGCTGCCATATGGGCTCCAGCCACCACAGCACTGTGACCCAGCCACCCACTGGTGCCTGCAGTTCTTCTCCCATCAAACTCAGAAGGAGGCAATGCATGTCTGTGCCTCAGCCACCTCAGGGCGTAAGCTCCCCACATCACTATTTCAAAATACCAAATTAGGCACAATTTCACTAGGAAAGGGGAAAACAGTCCCTTCAAATGGGTCTGTTGCAAGGGTGTCCTCTGCACAAGTATTTGACTGCTACTGCAAGTTCTCACAGCATCAGGGTGGTGTTGCCTTGTGTGTCACCGGAAGGCATTGTAATATTGCCGTGCTGAGCCACAGTATAAGAACATAACTAATATTTTCTGGCTTGGCTCAAGTGAAAGGATGTTCTGCTAGAACTAGCAGTTTGTTACACCAGAATATAGCAATGGTGAGGACAGGAGCAGGCCCCACCTTCCCTGTATTTTCATCTCCTGCAAGATCTGCAAGTCCTTTCTTGTCAGGAAGTGCAGAGGACAGCCTACGTCCAGAACCTGGACCATACTGCTCATCAGTTCTGACCCCAGGATGCTTCTTTCATCTCATAGACCTGTACTCTGTACAGGCTCATTGGGCTGGTAATAACTGCCTCACTCTCACAAACAGAAAATGCTAAGATTACCTTTTTTTGCTTCTAAATGTGTCCCATAGCAGAAAAAAATCTGGGCAGGTTTTCCAACTTGAATGTTTGAAGTTAGAAAGGTAAATTGTGTTCTCTAATAAAATACATATACTTGAACTGAGATAGATATTTAACAGCCAAGTCTGAAATTTGAGAAGTTGATAAACTCTGCATTTTATAACACAATGCTATGCTAGAAAATTGAAGCCTGATCTTTTGTTGGTATTACTAAATACTTGGAGAGGCAGGGCTCTCACAGTGGATGCTAACATATGCCAACCTGCCAGCCTACTGTTTGCTTTTTAAACCATGAGACTTTGCTCAAGCACTTCTATTACAACAATCTTTATATTGCCATGAATGATAAAGAGATGAGAAATACAAACTGTAATAAAAGATGATTATGTAGTGTCTTTATAGATGTATGTTCAACATTTACCTTAAAAACGTTGTTCACAAAATTTATACTTGACATTTGTGTACAAATGCCTACAAACCCAAGCAATGCCATGATGTCAGCTGGTTTGTTTATTTACAAAAAAAAGAAGTGTTTACTGTTCATGTTCTTGTTGTGATTAATGTGTGTGATGATTCAGCTTGCCAACTTCCTCACCCCATCGGACATCATGCTCGGACTGCTCGCTGCTGCAGCTCATGACGTGGATCACCCAGGGGTCAACCAACCCTTTCTGATTAAAACTAAACATCACCTTGCCAGCTTGTACCAGGTAAAACTGCTCATCGAGTTGCTAACGTGAAAAATGCAGTCAAGGAGAGTTTAAGCAATTTGCATTGAACTTTTAATGCCAAAATCTGGCAGCGGGATGGTGCGGGTCAAGTCATCCTGCACTTTGGACTCCAGACAGTTTCAGTCAAGCACCTCACTGGGTGTCACTTCTTACGGCAAAGCTGATAAAGGAAAAGAGGTGGAAATGTCAGATTTTTTTTGAGGACATTTATGCCAGATCAGTTGCCTGGATTGTTTGTGCTGTAGATCATTTGGGCTGAGGAACTGTGGGTAGGACATTTAAAATCATGACGAGATTTCATCTTCTTTCAGTGAGCAGATAAGCAGCAGGCATGCTCTGAATTGGTATTGCATTAAAAGAAACCTTTGCTTCATGCAGCTGTAGTAAAATCAAACACTTAATGAACACTGCATTAAAAAAAATAGAGGACAGATGAAACCAGAGGAAAAGTCGTATGCATATACAGTAACCTTCCTCGAGATAGAAAGAACTTTAAGAAAGCCACTAGGTCACACCACAGGCTGTCTAGACCAGTATCCTGTTTCTAAGAGCAGCCAGTAAAAGATCTCGTAAAGAAACATAAGTCTGGGATAAGTACAGAGTTGTCCTTCGCCTAGTATACATCCTTTCAGCTCTGGCAAGCAGTAGTAGAAAACCTCCTGAAGCAAAAACACAGACCCTCTTGTTCAAGAACTAGCAATGAACCCATGCTGCCTGATTTTTGTAGTCTTTTTTGAATATATTTGAGATTTTGGCCCATGGCAATTATTGTAGCTCTGTATTTTATCTAAAACTGTCTTATGAATATAATCTCCACGCATGTATACGTTGTTATTATATGTGCACATCTCTATTCTTTGCATTGTACTTATAGATATACCATGTGCCAGAGCAATGCTCTACATCTTAATTTTGGTTGCACTAGCCATCATTCACAGGTAGTAAATGGAGTTAGTATTGATTTCTAGCCTTTAGAATCACAGACTCATAGAATCATGAAGGTTGGAAGAGACCTTTAAGATCATCAGGTCCAACCCAACTGTTCACCCAGCATCAGTTCCAGACACCTCTTAAACACCTCCAGGAATGCTGACTCTACTACCTTCCTGGGCAACCTATTCCAGTGCCTGACCACCGTAACAGTAACAATTTTTTTCTACTATCTAATCTGAATCTCCCCTGTCTCAGTTTAAGGCCATTCCCTCTGGTCCTCTCACTGCCCCCACCTCACTGCAGCCTCCTTTCAGGCAGGTGTAGGGAGCAGTGAGCCGCCTTTTCTCCAGGCTAAGCACCCCCAGCTCCCTCAGCCACTCCTTGTAAGGCGTTCTCTGGTCCTTTCATGAGTCTTGTTGCCCTTCTCTAGACTTGCTGTAACATCTCAATGTCTTTAAAGTGAGGGGCCAAGAACTGGACACCGCATTCGAGGTGGGGCCTCACTAGTGCTGGGTACAGAGAGACAGTCACTGCCCTGGTCCTGCTGGCCACAGTGTTGCTGATACAGGCCATGATGCCATCAGGCACAGCTGGCTCACGTTCAGTCAGCTGTCGACCAGCACTCCCACTGGGCTGCTTTCCAGCCACTTCAGAAGAATCAATTTCAGCCTTTGTGGAGGTTGTCAGAAACAGAATATCCCATGTTAAAAATTAATCTACGTGAAGAAGACTCACTGATAGCTGCATACACATACTTAGCAAATTGAGAGATTGCTGTGATACGCTTACTACTTGATAAGAGAGTCTCTCTTTTTCTACCCTACACAAGCAACGTTTGGGTTTTCCCATAAGAAGTGGATTGTGTAATAGTGCAACTGTCCTGCCCTCAGACATGGGAATGGGCTGGACTGTGGGAGCCCCAGCCAAGGCACAGTTGTGCTCAAACACTGAAAACTTTGTGACTGGCCTCATCATAAGCTGATGCAGCTTATTATGTCATATCCTTACGTTTCTGGTCCAGTCTTTTCAAAACATCAGGCCAGCTGAGTGAGGAGGGAAAAAAGCCAGGGGCGTAAGCTGCAGTACTTTGGGAATGGTAAGGGTGCTTTGAAGAGGAGTGAGTAGAGCCATTCCACAAAAACCCTTGTCTTTTGAAAAGCTACAAACAATTCTTTCTCAAATTAATAGTGGCAAACAGTACTTTATAATTAGGTTGAAAAAATCAGGCTAATCTGAAAGACATACAGCTGAAATACTAGTATCTTGGAGAAGTGGTTTCTGCTCAGGTATTTGGGTTTGAATGTACTTACAAATGTTGGTTAGAAAAGGCAGTGACAAAGCAGAAAATGCAATCTTTCAACAGCAAATGAGATCTGAAGTACCCTACTTAAGGACATTCACTGGCAAGTTTGAGTTATTTTAACTGAAAATGATCCCACATTGTTTCCAAAGATTTTAGTAGTATACAGTATATGGATGCCAATAAAAATAACTCCTGGAAAAAAGTTTTGCTGAAAACATTTATAGTCAAAAATTTAGATTTAGTGAATAGTCTTTAAAACACGTACTTTAACACGTGCTTGAAACTGAAACAAAGTTCTTAGGTTTTTGGTTTTTAAGTAGCAGAGCCACAGAAATGCTGGGATTAATCAAGAGAAAGGATCAAATGAAAGTAGGTTTTAACAGAGCTGGCAGTCATCTGTCATTGAGACAGTGGACTTATCCATGTATGACATTTCTATGCTTCTAAATGTCTCTTGACATTTAAATTAGAACTTTACATTTACATTTGGAAGAAAAGGTTTTGCAAAATGAGGTAGGTCAGTTCTTGACAAAGATGTAAAGTGTTTGACAGCTTCTGAAGTGCAGATGTGAGAAGAGTCATATTTCAGGAAGACATCACCAAGGACTTCAGAGCTTTCAGTATTTATTTTCAAACTAAATCCATATTGTATGATACAAGACACTTTGTTTTGTAATCTGTAGGGTAATTTTCTAAGGTCTATTGCACATGATTGCATGCACCGTAATTTTCTACAAAGATAAAAGGGGTTCATTGAAATCTTCAGCATTACAAGGACAATTGAGAGCATAGAAGGTGGTCCACTGTAGTGGTCTGGAGGTCACTTAGTTTTCCTGTGAGGAGCACAACAGCATTCCTTGTGATGCGATGCAGGCTTTGCTTCTAACTTGCATTGTCTGGCTTTTAAATGAAGGGTAAAAGTTTAGAAGTGTGGATAGATCACATACAACATTTGTAGTATAAAACAGGTTTCAGAAAACTATGAAAGGACACTTCACAACTTCAATGTAGATGTAGGTAAGCTGGAAATAGGAAAGTACATTTTGGGCATCAGTAAAAATAGTTCTTTTATGGAATCTTCCTTAAAAGCAACGCTTCTAATTATAAGTGTCATTTTTGACTATTTAACATTATGTAGTTAAACCAACTGTTCAATGAATATGAATAGATTGAAGAGATTGAAAGAAATTCTGATCCCCTTTGAATTAAAACTGAAGTTTGCTCTGCACCTAGTTATTAGCAAGTCTCCCTCTCTTCAAGTTACTGTTCTTTTCCCAGTGTGTATGTTGAATGCAGTGGTTCGAACAGCCCAGACTAAGTAACAGATTGGAAATATTGTGGTAGCTTAAGTAAAATAAACTGCCATAGTCCCAAAGTCTCTGTTACAGCAGTCTGCTGGGCTTGGGCTGTAAATGTGACAGAAGCTTCCTATAGTGCAGCCTTTAAAGCAAAGCTGCACTGCTCAGTTCTTTTAAAACACCAAAACACCACGTGAAGCAGAGCTGAGCCCTGGTCTGCAGGCCAGCACGGAGACTTTCCCTGCATGGGTTGTCTCCCACCAGCCTGGGTGATCAGATAGCTCATGGCAATTAGTCTTAATAAAGCAGTAGTGTGTTCTTAGGTGGAATAGCTGGCTCTACTAATTGCTGGCAGCCGCTTCAGGGATTCTGGCTCCTTACATTTAAGAGGAGAGTCATATGACTTCATGCTCAGTTGTTGCTTGTTAACGTGACCTTTCCTTTTCCCTCCTCCCTGTAGCTTCAGTGTGGGAAACAAAACTGTGCAGCAGTGTCAGTTTAAGGTTCCCCCTATAGCAGCAGGCAAAGAGCAGAAACTTAGAGAAGTGGAAGTAGTCTGAGGTGACTACCTGAGTGTGCTTTTTCCTATGAGTAACTACAAATTGGATGCTGGAAAGGTCTCAGATGCCTCAGCCCTATTCTAGCTAGCCTTCAGTGTGGCCAAGGAGCAGCTGCATCCATGGAATATAATTCCCTCTTTGAGGCAGGTGCTGCTGAAGCAGCTCCTCAAGCAAGTAAGGCTGCCACGCTGGAAGGGATGTGGGGACACAGGGTGCTCCAAGGGGGATCTCCCTGGCAGCAGTGTTTCCAGGATGCAGTCAGACCAGGGTCACAGGAAACTGTGCACACAGGCACTGTCTTAAAAAAGTGTAAGCTGTCCCAAAAGTGAAAGGTGACATCAGGTAGAGTTTGTCCAATTTAGTAGGAAGTTGGCAGCCAGTGGCCTTGGGGTGACTCTTGGGACCAGTATTCAGCTCTGTGACTGGGTAGGTGGAAAAAACCTCCGAAGAAATAGTTATTATGTCCTATTACATTCTCTTATTTTTCTTGGTCAGAGTGTAGGGTTGCAAAAGTCCATCCTGATGTATTTAGGCAAAACGAGAAGAAGGATATTTAAGTTGGCAAATGAACAGAATTGCTGTCAAAAGTAATTTCTGTATTGCATAACTGATGTTGTGATCTGAGTCCATCAGCTCTTCCTAAGAAAAGGAATTAGTTTTTGCATTTGAAAGTTTTGGGAGTTGGTTTTATTTTTTTTTCCTCCCAGAATCTGTGATTTCTGTAAGGGAAACAAGCAGACAAACCCAGAGAAATACCAAAGCAACATTGTTTCTCTGAATTCAGAAGCAATGAAAAGTACTGTGATAGGAGGCCAATCCAATTTGTACTCTCACCTTTGCACTAAGCAAGATGGTCAAAATGCAGATTGGGTCTTGGCTACTGGCAGTGTTTAGTTTTTTAACAGTCATTAGATATGACAGGACTACAAAGGAAGATGGGGAAGACTTCAGGAGAAAATACTGCTCAGTCTCTCTTGGAAAAGTGGAAACTGCACATCATATCCCATGGGAAAGGCAGCAATGGCAGCAATACCTCAGAGCTGTGGGGATGTACATGAGGGAGCTAGAAATTGACAGTGGCTGGAGAGAGGGATTCTGACTCCACTTTCCCAGCTGGCAGCAACAGGGTGGAGTCCTTGTTCTGCTGCTTGCTCAAAAGGCTTGGTTGTGTTTTGTTTTGTTTTTCTTATCCAGTGCTCATCTACTGCAAAAGCTGTGAACTGCCCAAAACAGGGAACAGATGATAGAGGTTTCTGAACAAGTGAAATTTCTGAGGCATTTGGTGGTAGAAAGTACTCTGTGAAATAAACAATTCATGATGGGAAAATGCATTGTGTGTTAGGATAGTAATTTCAAGTCATCAGACATAAGATACCAAATTTGTTGTAATTTACTGACAATCTAGAAAGCTGGGTTTTGGGTCTCTATCAGTTTTTTTTCCGACCTAACTTTGGTTCCGCTTAGTTGAAAGCAAGGAAACAAAGGGGAGTCAAAATTTGTTGCAGACTAAGTTGCTGAAGCCTGCAAATGCTCAGCAGTACTGCTATTCCTCTTGTTTTCACTGAACAGCTGCAGGCAGCTTCCAGTTCCCTGACTCAAAGGGAAATTTGGCAGTTTAGTTTTCTTTTTCTTGTCTGCTCTGTAGAGGCTGAAAAGTCAGCCTGGAATCAGTAGGAGGTAAAAATACGCTTTTGCACTCCTGCTTTAATTTATTTGTTAATAAATCTGCTAGAATGCAAACTACCTCCCACTCAGATGAGATTAGCTCCTCTGTTCACAGCAGGATTCAAAAACTGCAGAACAACAGGCCTCTAGGGCTGACCTTAGCTAAGAAACCCAGAAGCACAAGGTCCTTAACTGTAGAAATCTCAACCAATTACTCTAATCCAGCTGTGGCTGAAAAGCACACATTTTAGGCTCATGTTACAGCATGTCCAACCAGCTCTGGGTATCATGTGATATGGCAAATCCGTATGCATACCTGTACCATGGATAACATCCTAATCCTTGCATTTATTGGTGTTATTCCTCCCCAGAACGTGTCCGTGCTGGAGAACCACCACTGGCGCTCTACCATAGGCATGCTTCGAGAGTCGCGGCTGCTCGCCCACCTGCCCAAGGAGGTCACGTAAGTGTCCACCAGAATCACTGAAACTGGGCCATGGCCTCCTTCTCCCTTCTTAAAAGCAAGCTGGCAAAGAGACCCAGGCTTCAAAATAGGCTGAACTTCTGCCCCTTCTTGGTGCCACTGTGAAATCGTGAGACAAAGTTACACAGCGCAAGTATTTAAGACCTACCCACTTCTGCAGCACAGGAATGGCCACTCTCAGCACCGGCAACACGGGCAGTCCCAGCAGGAGTGGACTTGTTCAGATGGATTGTTGGTGGTTTTCATTTCACGTAGCACCAACCGAATATAGAAAGATTTAGTGATTAAAAACAGGAAATTGAAGGAGTTGGTCAAGGAGCATCGAGACCGCTCCGGACTTCCACACATCACTGAGGGAATGCGGTTTGTACTTTATGGATAAAGCAAAAAAAGAGCAGGTACACATGAGCACCTTGGTCAAGTTGCTGCTAGCTTTTTACTTGTGTTAGTCCCACCAAGGATGGGAGATTGAGACAGTGAACAGACTGCAGTATTAAATTTTAAATCACAAGTGACCCTACCAAGAATATAAACAAGTTATCTGGAAGCAATAAGCTCCGTATCCCTCCAGGAATTCTTTGCATCAGACGAACCACTTTAAAGAACTTCAGTTTAGACCTTCACAACTTTGACTTCAGCTTCAAAGTTGCAGTATTCACAGCTCAGCTCTGAGCAGCTGAAGAAGGACGTGAGATTTTTCTTGATGCAACGTGTTGTTGTTTCAGGGTGGGTTTTTTTGTACTTTGCTAGCACTTTTCAGAACAACCTGTGCCAACAAACATTTTTCTTCCACATTATCTATTCTTCTTGAACCCATTTGGGCAGGTAGAACAGTTGTACCCTGCAGAACCCAGCAGAGGCTCACCAAACAGATCAGACTGGGTCCATAAAGAAAAAGGGAGCTTTATGCTAGCTCCAGTGATCCAGAGCAGGTTGTTTTGAGCTCTTAATGTTGAATGGTTCCATGATTAAAAGGGCTTATTTACCTTCATTGCAGACAGGACATTGAGCAACAGTTGGGCTCCCTGATCTTGGCAACAGACATCAACAGGCAGAATGAGTTTTTGATCCGTCTGAAATCTCACCTTGACAATCAGGATTTGAGGCTGGAGGATGCACAAGACAGACATTTTATGCTTCAGGTAACTTCAGATTTTTTTAAAATTGTTTTTAATAATTTTTCAGGTCACAGTATTTCCTAGTATATGTTAAGAGTAGTATATTATAGCATGTCTGAACATCAGCCTCTCCTTACCTATTACCATAAATACTTCCCTTCTGCCACCTTCTGGCACGTCAGGCAAGCATAAGGTGCCTCCAGTATTTCCTTATGTAATTTCCTTGAGTTAAAAAGCTGTGAATGCAACAGATACAGGAGAGTGTCACATGCTGAGTAAGGAAGATAAGCTAGTAATTATTTTATTTCCAGAACAGTGCTTCTCTTGCCAGGTAATGCTTCAGTTATAGTGTCTCTCTCTCTTCTGGCAAATGTCACTCCACTGGTGTTATTTTTTAGCACCATGCAGGACAGCCCCCTCATTGGTGTTCTTTCCAGGACAGCCTGACATCAGGTCTCCAAGTCCTGTTCCTGTGATGGATGCTCAGAAACTGCCTCTGCAGAGACAGCTGTTGCCATGGCAGCAGATGCTTCTCTAGTGCATCTGCCCAGCTAATGAAAAACCCATGCTTTATTCAGAAATCAAATAAGTTCACACTGGTTCTTCCAGCTAAGCAGCAGTCATTAGCAGACTCTTCAGAATAAACCTCTATCTATTAAAGCATTGTTCTGATTAACGTAGCTACGTATAATTGCTTCTTTGGAGAAATTACATTAATTTCATTCCTAAATACATAAAGAAGTTGAAGTAATCTTTTTCATTTATAAAACAAACACCTACATATTTTCCTTCCATCAAAGTCATGGAAAAGGTGACAGCTGCAAGGAAAGAAGTGCTGATCTGTTAATTCTTCCCCCTCTAGCAGCATGGGAAATGTAGTAGCTTCTCACCTGTCCTGTCTCAAACACAGTCTTCTGTCAGATTCTTGCACAGACTGTGCAGGGCAGGGTGACAAGTTGACCACATTTCTGGACAGATGAGGCAAGAAAGTTGTGCAAATGCCAAAAGTAGAGGAATTGCAGCTCTCAGCTATGGCAAAGAAGGTTTCTTATGCACTAGGAACTTAGGAACAAGGGAACAGACAGTAAGATTTGCTTATCTAGTGGATTAGTTACGGAAGAAGAAATGAAAAACATCAAGAAATCTTGATTGATTGGAGTAAGCTAAAGAATGTTTGAAAGGTCCTTGCAGTAGACAATAACATTAAGGCTAATCAGCTTAATCCAAAAAGAAAAATGCCTTGGAGATTTCGCTCTGCTGGTTCACAGGTCTGATCTCTTACAGGAAATATTAATGTTTTCTTCCTGGGTGCCAGAATGACTTCTGACTTCTGTCAGACTGAATGGCTGTGTTCAGTCTGTGAAGAAACAAGGCACATGATATTTTGTTCCAAGGCAGTAAGACAGGCAGACTATTACATGGTTTTCTTTTCTGAAGTAGTCACTTGGTTTTAAAAACCTTTTCCCCTGTACTCATTTTCTTACAAAGCATTTAAAATTACTAGTTAAGTAAGTGAAACTAGGCCAGGGCCAGTGTGGAGAGCCCTGTGCTTAGCTTTGTAAACAAATATATGCAGACATTAAGATGAAGTGTAATTGAAGTGAGATGCAAGGTCACTCACTGAGACCGCAGAGAAATCATGCCCAAATACACCAGCTTGGCTCTTCCCTTCCTTGTCATCAGCCATGGATGCTGAGCCAAGCAGTCAGCAGGAGCCAGCCTGAGGCTTTTGTTGGCTTATTCCTTCCAAGGAATATCCAAAACACTTTGCAGCCTTGGAATTTGGCCCTGCTCTTGTTCTCACTACAGTAAAGTGGAGGGCTGAATGAAAGTTTTGTTTGCAGCTTAAATAAATGCTCTTTCCTCAAAGGGCACATTTGGGTGAGGCTGAGTCTCTGAAAGGTAATCTTAACCCTTCCTAGCATCGCTGGTGTGGCCTGGCAGTTCCATGACTGCAGATTTACTGCTGAAGTACTGCTAAACAGTAACTTCTTTTCTCACTACTACTTTTCTTCTTGCTTTCAGATTGCCCTCAAGTGTGCTGACATTTGCAACCCTTGCCGGGTCTGGGATCTGAGCAAACAGTGGAGTGAACGGGTCTGCGAGGAGTTTTACCGGCAAGGTCAGCCCCTTCAGCCCCCAGCAGTCCCCTTTCACCTCAGCTTCCCATGGTTTCTGTGTGGCATTCCCTGGAATGTCCCTTGAGAATGAGCTGTTCAGAGATGCCCTGCCTCATGGGAAAAGTGGGAAGGGGCAGAAGAGCAGCAAGTGTTTCTCTGCTACTCTCCCAGCATCAGGCAGGAGGGAGGGTTTTGCTGTGCCTCAGCACTTGAATTCAACTGAAAAGCCCATGGCTGGGTTCTTCTCTGGGGCTCTCCAGTCACCATGAGCATCTCTGAGCTGGAATGGTTCCACACTGCCCCAAAATCCTAGCACTGTGTGTTTTGTCTTGCTTCTCATGCTCCCACTACAACTCTGATGGGAGCCATACCCTCACTGTTTTCCAAATATGACACGTTCTTCTGCCTGCAAATGCAGAGAAAGGGTTCAAACACACTTCCCAGCATGCTGTTGAAAGGGCCAAAGCAGGCAAGCCAAACCTCAGCTAGAACCTACTGCAAATGTTTTCAGGCCCCTGCAGAGAACACAGTCAAGCAGGGTTTTTTTGGAAACACAGTAATTACACCATTTGGCTCTATCTGCATAGGCAGGGTCATGCTGTGCTACAATACAGGGTGCAGCAGAGTTTAATCACTGCTAAACTCTTTGTTCAGAGCATCCTGAGAGTTGAAGGCAAGTGGAAGAGCACACAATGAAGTTCTTAGTTCATTTAACATTCTGCATTACAAAATTAAGCCACATCTGAGCTGGTACCTGGTGCAGTGAGTCTGTAACAAGGACAAACAGGTCAGCAAGTTAATTTTCAGCCAATGTCATTTTAAGCTGGTGAAGTGTCTTTGACTTTGATGCCTTTGAAGCAACATAAGCAACTTTCCCAAAGCAGGTTTAGTTAGTCAGAGCTGTAGTGAAGGCATAATCAGCAGGCAGCTCATGAGGTGCAGTACCTCACCTTTAGTGTATTGGGGGATCATGCTGAGAAAGACAGCTCAGCTCTTACAAATGTAAGCTTTTTTTCACTGCCCTCAAGATTTGTTAGTCTAACATCTAAAATATACCTCTGAAAGGGGATACCTGAGTACATGAGACCACAGGGAGAAAAGGAACATTTTATGTGGGACAATTACACAGAAACTGTGGTCTGACTGTCACAAGTGGCTGTATAATCCTGTTCAGTGGTACAACACCCCCAGTATTAGATAGCATGCATTTAGATACCATTATCACTTTAAAGTGGTTTTGTAGACCTCTCTACTCCCTTACACACAATGACGGGGCTTGAAGGTATTTTTCGGCACTAAGTTTAACATTTGGAAACCATAAGGTCTCATGTTTTGATTTTTAACTATAGATGAGACAGACAATACCACAATTAGTGCTTTGTTTAATCTTCCTTCTGGAACAGATACAAAGTTTTAACATTTTTTCAGTAGAACATTTCTAAGGCTATTTTAATAGAGACTCAGATCCCGATCTTCCAGTGTTCTGGTGCATCTATACTAAATGTTAATAAATAAAATATAGGTATATTTCAGGGAGCATCTGATACCTACAGCAGCTCCTAACAAGAACCTTTCCTAGAAAAATAATTTGTTTTCAGATCTTTTAGAAGTCAACACAGCTAGGAACACAGGGTAAGTAATAAAACTTGATTTGTATATATGAAACTGGAAGTAGTAAGAAAAAGCTTTCAAGAAAATGGCTAATGCTGAAGCAACATTAATTATCAGTTTCTCTGATAAGGTTTTAAAATTGCCTGGAAAATTTTCCCTAGCATGAAAGTTCATGCAGTTCCTTTTATGGTAACTTGAAACAAAAAAAAAAAAACAAACAAACAAACAAAAAAAAATTGACCATCATTTTAAGTTCTTACCATGCATAAGCAAATCTTATTTTTGTCAATTAAGTGACTTCTGAAAGACAAGAAGATGTGGATATACTTTGAGCCAGACAGGTCGACCATTTTCTACCCAGACCACCTACAGAGGGGATATCACCGAAGTTAGAAATTTTCTTTTAGTCAAACATTTTTGGAGGCGTAGATGAATTGTTTGTTCCTAAACTGTTTCTTTTGTTTGTTCCTGAATTGTTCCTTTTGATTGTTCATGAAGTTAAAAATGTTTTCCTGGTGCTTTCTAAAGTGCTCAGTTAGAACTGAAAACACTCTGCTCACATTTAAGAAGTGATTCCATGCTGCAGAGGGAAGAAAGACAAGGCTTAGAAATACACACAGTGTTTTATATGTGGCTATAGAACCTGAGTAGCACAATAGCAAAAACTGTTCATGGGGAGAAAAGAGCTTTTAAACAAAAACAGTGGATTTAAAGCAAAATGTTTCTTTAGGGGTTGAATACAGTGTTTTGTCTAAGCTAGCAGGTCTGTCTTTCTTACAGGAAAGTTTTTCCTAACCAGCCCTCACTACAACCTTATTAGTAAATCAGATGGACAAAATATTATTGTCTGAGGGGAAGTGGCACATCTCAGCTTGCACACAGTTAACTCTCACTTCCCTTCCATACTGTAGACAGGAAAGGTTCTGTACCTCACGCAGTAACCAGGATTGTACACTGGCAGGGAGGGCTAACAATCACAAAGGATGAATGTGTTGCACTCACAGACAGAGAGTGTTTGTTTTAAGAAAACCCCTACACCCAAAACTTAACTCGGACCAATCTTAGCATGAAGTAATTGCAGGCATGGGGGAATGCAGTCTCTGCAGCAGAAAAAGTGACTGTTGTCTTGCATGGCCATGAGCAAATTACACCCTCTCAGATGTTTTTCTGCTGAATTCTTAAATCCAGCATGGTCGCTGCTATTGATTACCTTCAACTCCATAAAAAACATCTCCTGCCATTACTATGTACAGAAGTCTGTCCTGTGTAACCATTTCTGCAGGAATAATTTCTGCTGACTGTTTACAAGCCTCTTGTCACTGTCAAACCTGGTCAGTTCTGCATCAGGAGCAATGTGAGGTGGCATCTGGAGTGAACAGATCCCCCAGCCAGGTTTTTCTTCCAACAATTTGGAACAGTCCCCAGGGCTGGTCACAGCAGCAGCTGCCTGCAGGAATGTTCAGGAGAGTCTCAGATTTGGAACTGGAGACCTCCTGTTAGTCTGCTATGAACGTGGCTAGGAGTTCAGCCAACTACTTTGCTGTCTCGAGTCAGTCCTGGGAACTTCCTGGATAACCCAGGAAATAAATATGCACAGTGCAGCAGCAAAGGCCTAGCTCGATACCGAGCTACTGCACAGTAATAAGACAAACTTTCAATTTCATCCTTTTTCCACATTTATAACTTGAGCTCCATAGCTCTTGACACTTGAAACATTGCTGGAGTCCATGCTTTGGCCCTTACTAGTTTGTTAGTGCAGCCACAGCTGTGGGCTGCCAGGCTCCAACACTCTTCTCTTTACAAGCCACTTGCACAAGAACACACTAGCAATTTCCACTACAGTACAACTGGAGATGCGTTTCTTCTAAACTTGATACACTGCAATTCTCTGGTAGGAAGAGATTGGAACAGTGAGTAAATGAACTAGAATGTCTTAAAAACCTTTCATATGAGAGAGTCTATTTTAAAAATTAAGGTCCTCAGAGCACTTGCATGCTAAGATGTAATGTTCATCTAAAAGTTGTCTTTTCTTAGATATTTTCTTTGTATGGATAATTGGTTTCTCTGATACCTAAAAAGAAAATGTGCAGAAAATGAAGGCATTTAGATATTACCATGGTCATCATTGGTAGAAGATTCTAACTCCTCACATAGTTGCAGACATCATAAGAGTGTGGCATAGATATGGAGAAGAGATAAAAGTGTCAGAAAAAAAATTTTTCCCCTGTTTTTTGCAGGTGATCTGGAACAAAAATTTGAACTGGAAATAAGCCCCCTTTGTAATCAGCAAAAGGATACTGTACCAAGCATCCAGATTGGTAAGTATTAGTTTCATTCTCTTCATATTTATCTCACTATGGCAGAAGCTCTAAGAGAAACTTTTATTCACCACATGCCCCACTCCGATCCATTTGTTTTAACAATAAGAGCTGCAGATACCATAAGAATTAAAATGTATGTTCTAAATTAAAATGTTTGAAAAGAAACCTATCTAAGCCAAATGTTCAACAGAAAGACAAAGGAGTCTTTGCATAGGGGGAAAATACCCATGGGAAAAAAATTGCAGCCAGTGTTAAACTCTGGTTACTTTCTTGTCTGAAATCTCCTGAAAGGGTTGCTGAGTTCACTAAGTTTTAAGTTTACCGTGACAGATAAAGCCATATCTTGTCATGTGTGCTGGTCAAAAGCTGTGCATTGCAAAAGGAATTGCTGTCTGTCTGAGACTTTTTACTTCTCATCAGGGCTTTCACCACTCACCTTGCTCTGTGCTTTCGAGGCACACAGTGGGGCAGTGCACTTGTGGAATTAACTTGTTGCTCACCAGCTGTCCCTTGTGTGTTTCTCCAGGGTTCATGACGTACATCGTTGAGCCACTCTTTGAGAGGTGGGCCCAGTTTACAGGCAACTCTCCCCTATCTGAAAATATGCTAAACCATCTCAGGAGGAACAAGGCCAAGTGGAGAAGTTTGCTCCACAAGCAACACAGCAGTAGTAGGAGCAACGACCACTCAGGCCAAGTGACTGGCAGCCAGGAACAGACTTTAAATGAAGAAGAAACTCCTTAGTGGCAGCTTTGCACTTTTCCTTCTAGCACTGCTATCTCCGTCTTGGTCACAGCAGCAAAAAAGGTCCCGGGGAGCAGGAGCCTGTTGTCAACACGGTGCAAAGGCAAGAAATGGCAAAGCTCTAAGGGTCCTCATGAATATGCCCATGGTTCTGCTGGGTTTCTTTCTGATCTTCACGTTCCTCTCCCCTCTCTCCATTCTGCGCATGCCTGATGCCATTTGTCACTCCTGATCCTGAACTGCCCCAATGAGGAGTCCCAGTCAGCAGCCAGGAAGCCAGGCCAGTTCTGACTGCCGTGAAGCAGGGAGGATTGCTGAGAGAACAGGGGCACAGAGAGGCACTCTTGGTGATCTTTTAATTTACCACAAGTCATATTGTGACATATGTATATAGGCCCAGAGCGCCACACCCTTTTTAGGCTGGCAGCTGGGCTGGACATTAAACCACCAGCATCTCCAGCATCCAGAGGACATGGACTGAGCGGGACGGTGCTCACAGAGGGCAGAGAGTTGGGTTGTTTTAGTAGTTAAAAACGTTTTTAACTTTTGTATTCTGTGCACTAAACAACAGATCTATAAACCTTGGACTGAAGTTACTCTCCGTATACACACCTCCAGTGTAACAAGGCTTGTTTTGGTAATCATTTTTATGCCACTTTGGATAAAAGACGGGCATCTTCTCATTGCAAGGAACAGTATTCCCTCGCAGCCAAAAGGGAAGATGTAGTACAGTCTAAACCTTTGAAACACGAACAGATCTATCTTTTGAGTACTGTTTCAAGTTACCTGTTTATATTCATATGTGTACATTTTCTGTAAATAGAAGGCGCTACTGATTCCCATGCCAAAATACTGGAGTACTGTGGGATGATTGCTACCTGTAAAAACATTGGCACTGTGAACAGAATACTGTTAGTTTTAATACAAGAGAAAGCATTTGTAAATATGGTATATAGAGTTTATTAATATACACCATTGTTTGTGGATAAAAGCCTTAACTTTTAGCATCCTTCATCTTCTGATAGCTGCCAAAATCATATGATTACAAGATACGATTCTGAACTGCCTTTCCACTATCCAAGGAGTATGAAAGGTCATTAAGGAATGAAGTCTGGTAGGATAACTTTTGGAAAACTTCAAACACATTCCGTATGGGTCCGTGTTGTTAATCCATGGCACCTTGTACATTCGGTCTAGGCAAACGTTTCACAGAGCCTGAAGTTTTAAGTTCAAAAAACCACCCCACAGCAACACCACATGATTTGACAGTTCAGCCTGATTACCATTTATTCAAATGTGTGAATTTTTACTAAATAGCTTAGTCATCTACAAAGCACAGCATTAGTTCTGGAGTTCAGTTGTTTTCTTGACAGATGTTGCAGTGTAGCTGATTTTTTCCCCATGTTCCCTCCTTAGATAGCATCAAAATGCATTTGTATTTTTCTTTTAATTAAAAGAATAGTTCAACTGATTTTTTAGATTAGTCTCAGTCAATGAAGGAAAAAAATGTGTTGTAGTCAGACTACTAAAAATCCTCTTAGCTATCATAGTTGCTGAAGAATTTTCTGTGATCTCATGTTTGTGAAAGATACTTGGCCTTAACTATGCCATAAACAACCTCAGTTTGGAAAGTCTTTATTAAACTTTACTTAAGCTTCCACCATTTCAGTGAAATTGTATTCTCAGACACTACAGCATTGCACCGAAGGGATTGTGCCCTGCTCCTCTGCCCCCAGAAAGAATAACTAAATTCAGGTGAAGCACAGTGTTGTTGTGAACTCCCTGTACATCAAATCTGTACAGCTGCTTTCCAAAAGAATGAGCAGGTATGGCCAGGTAGCCACATTTGGATAGTCACATTGAGATGTGAAGACACTGAAGGGGCCAACAAAGAAAGAGCTTTTCAAGTTGGTGTTTGAGAAACATGAGAAAGATGTTTAATCACAGAATTGCAAGGGAAAATATAATACATTTTTCTTAGTTATAGGAGATATTGGCTTGATGAGAGAAGGTTCATGCTCATAAGGTGACTAATGTGTTCAGACGAAAATAAAAAGCATGAGTTTTAGTGAAGGATGATTTACTCCACTAATTCTTTGTGTGTATCTTCAGAGAAAAGAGGCTGAAATCCAGTGAAGTAAAAAGGGGCAAGTCACGGTGAGCACACAAAGCACTCCAGCGATGTTTTTGTGCCCCTCCACTGTTATGTAAGGTACAACCAATAGAAAACCTCCTCCTTCCTCCTACTAATCTAAATGAGATTCATATAATAGAAGGACCACAGCAAGCAAAGGGCACTCAAGAGAGTTGTAGTAGAATTTAATTGTTTCTAAGTACAGGACAGAAATGTCTTCTTAAGCACATGAGGGTGGTGGGGGTGGAAGCACCACCACTTTTCAGCTTTTTAGGTGTACCTCTTCTGACAGATCTAGGACAATTATTAGGGCATTACATGAGCAATGTGATGCACTGCTTAGAAGCACTTAAGTCCATACAAAAGGATGTAATTTCCCGTGTTTTATCTTTTTACTAAGAAATGCAAGCCCTCTGCCATCTAGTTCAAAGAATTTTTTTTAAATGTTCCGAAATTTAGTTAAACCCAGCATCTAGCAGCATAAAAAGCTCTGTCGAACTGTTTCTGAAGAACTTCAGAAAATGGGTCCAACAGGAAAGCTTAGGTACAAATCAAATTTTGTTACAGCCACATTAAACTCAAGCCCTTTTCTACAAGTGGAACCTACAGGATCCATTACAAGTTTGCTCTTAACACATTAAAACTTTCCAACTTTAAAAAGCTCTTCTGGAAATTATCAGGCTGTGGGGCATTTTGGTGCACTGAACATACCAGCTAGATTTCAATCACCTTGTCTAATGAAACAGTGCTTGAAAGAGGTTCAGGGTGGCCCCAGACGCTTCTGTGCTTGTGAGCCAAACCCATTACACAGGTGTGGGCCTGGGCCAGTTTGCCTCAGGTGCTCCAGACAGAAGTGCTCAGAAAGGGTAGGCTCTGGCAGCAGATGCCTGGCAGCCAGATTCCCTGAGGTCAGTAATGCAAAATGCAACCATCTGATTTCCCGTAGAAACCCTGACTGGTACCAGCCAATCCAACAGCACCAGTGATTAGCAATGCAGTTGTGACCCGTGTGGTATTCTCTGGTTTGGAGGGCATTTCTGCACTGGGGTTTCTCCCAGTGTGCCAACAGGCTGCTGATGCACAGAATAGAAAAGCTATGCAGGTAACACAGATTTTGGTGGTGTCAGCCCTATCAGCCACTCTACAGAAGGCCTTTGTAAATTATTTTTCCTTCCCACTGGGCCAGTGCAGCTGAAAGATTTTGAAGTTTTCAAACTGAGTTAAGGTTTTCATATATAGAAAAAGGAAAAAAGCTGTTAAAAGCAGGATGTTAAAATGTTTTTATGCCCCACAAATGAGATTAAAATCTAGCTCCTCTAAATGAAGATTTTATCTAAGAGGCAATTCTGTATAACTAACAATAATAAGTGATAATAAGTGAAAATCTTAGGCTGGTTAAAATAATGCGTACATAAGCATAAAGATTTTTACCTACCTTTGTGTTGTTAAGTGTCAATGGTCCAGCCACCAGTCAAACGGTGAATAAAAGGACTATTGACAGCATGTACCTTTGGAATACAGAGAACAAAGACAGGAGTAGCTGAGATTAAGTAGAGTCTGTGGAGGAGAAAGTAAAAAAACACATGATCTGCAGTTGTATTGAACCTAATCTACAACACAGGTCAATTAGTTTTGTATAAATTCAGTTTCCATGAAGAAAACCAAAACCTCCCCACCGATTAAAGAGAAAGCTGTAAACGAGACAAGGCTGTTGTTACACTGCATAGCGATCTCACCAGCTTTTGCAGTCTGGGGTTTAAATTTCTGTTAGAAGTTTCCACCAGATTAGACACAAAATGCACACTTAGCCCTTCCAAATGAATTCTCCTCAAAAAGGAAAAACTTGATTAGTCACACTTTTATTTTCAGGTACCAGCCAGGGTACCAGCCATAATTTATTGCCTTATATTTTAAGTCACTCAGCTGAGTTGTCCATGAAGTATGCCCATTCTCCTCCTGATGTCACCATGACCTCCATGGTCCACAAAAATTAATAATTACATTTGAATTCAAACCCTGTAAATCAAAAAAAAAGCCATCCCAAAACAAAAACACAAGGCAAGCTTCATGCCATGAATATGTATTCAAATTTCTTTGGTGCAAACTGTTGCTCTTTGTTCCTGTAATCCATCCAATATTTTAGGTACATAAACTTCTAAGTGCAGACCATAAGCTTGACTTGGATGTAAAATATATTCTTGCTTATCTTTGAATTCAAGATTGTATATGTCATGTTTATTGTAAAGCATTTTATATATACATAGTCACATATCTTATACAACTCTATGGGCCATACACTGGTCCCCCCAACTTCAGTGGGACCAAGAATCAGCCCCCATATGTGCGTAGTATATATGCCATATGCATCATTCTGAAAGGAAGCACTAGATTGTGTGAAAATGCTGTGACTGCTATGCAGTGATGCCAAGAGACTTAACTGTATCTTTTTTAACATACTGCTGTAAGTATTCATCATGTCGAAGAATGACAGCTAATAAAAAAAAGAAACAGTGAAGTGTTCCAAGTTCTTTGGTAAAGCCAGTTGATTGAAGGATCTCCTTTGTTTGCAGAAGACATTCTGGTTTGACAAGGCAGCGAAAATCCCACCGCATCCATTCTCTCACTTCCTCTCCTTTCTACCAATAGAATAATCACTTTCCTAGTGCACTGTTTCTGAGAAGAACTTTTCTCTAAATTTCTCCTTAGACTTGCTGTATGAATATAAATGGAGGTCCCAGCAAGGAAAGCATTTCCATGTAACTTTCCTAAGCATGTAGTAGAAAGATTTTCAAACCTGAGGGAAAATGTTTCCCTGGTTAAGTATTTAAAGCAGAGTTTTCCTTAAACTATTGTTTCAGTTCCAGTAATGAGTTCTCCTTAGGATCATTGGTCAGTTTTAATCTCTGTTTTCTCATTTGTTTCAGACCATGTTCTTTATATGTGCAACATGACAGAAGCTTTTGAAGTTTAATTGAAAATATGAGAAGTTGTTGATTGTATTGATTGTATTGAAGTATTGATGTTCTACACCAATAAGTATTTCTAAGTGAGAAATACTTGTCATCCCTGATGGGTATCACTGCAGGGACTCTTCTTTACTCTGACACATTTCTAAAGCCAGAATTCATTTGTACCTCTAAGTGTTCAGCAACAATACTCATATAGTTCATGCCATGCAAATACTGCAATTGAACAAAATATAGGAGTTGGAAATATGTTTTGTTTCAGTGCTATTTAGCCAACATTTTAAATTTAAATTTAAAAAAACCCCTCACCCTTCAGAATCACAGTAAGTGTTTTCTGTGTCCCCCAGATGCAAGCAGAACTGCAAAATTGATTTTAGAATGAAACCCCTTAGAGATCTGTCCTATGTAGGGTTGGAGTTGTGATGGTTTTTCCAGGAATAGTTCTACATAGTCACCGTTGGAAAACCACTCTCTTTTCCGTAACAGATTTAACAGAGTTATTTTCAAGTACAGCCAAATCAATACATCTTCCCACTCTGCACAGGCACTGTCTGGATGGATGCTGGTGTTTAATGGTTCGAAACAAAAAATGCAGACCAGCAAGTTGAAATGCATCAATGAACAGCAGAAGAAAAATTCATTATATGGCAATATTTTTGTCCTGGCCAAATACTTAATTATTGTTTAAAGTTCAGGTGGAAAATCTTGGAAGTATATCTATTCTACAAAAGAAGAAGCAATGCAATAGGTATGTGACAATCAATTACGTGACAGACACTCCTTTTAGCTAAAGATGAGGAAGGCCCAATGCCCAATCCTCTTCAATATAAAATGAGTGCTATTACAAAATACCATGGTTTTACCAATAAAGCAGGTTTGGGGTGTCCTCAGTTCTACACCTCTCAATCTTTCAGTGATGTTGTGTACAGTAGAGTCTCAAACAGCTGTTTAGGGACAGACAGACAGCAAATAAATCACAGGTTAGAGAAGAGTTTAAAGTCACTCTACCAGTACAATCACTGGATCATCTCACTGTATCCTGGGCTAGTTTGGCTCTTAAGCAGAGTTGAACACCGTGCAACACCTTAATCCATGACAACTAGATTTTGCTACCAGCAGCAGCACTTCCTAAAAGCTACCTTGGCCATGCAGGACCATGCAGACCTAAACACACAAGGAAGTATTGCAACAGCAGATGAATTTAATGTCAGATTTTATAGTAATACAATTTAGAGAGAAGATTTGAATCCTGTACTCTACAGAGCTCTAAATACATTGTACTACTAGATTAGGAAGGGGATCTGGGTGTCTTAAGAAGTTGTAACTAAAATGGAGTATTCGAATTCATACAAACAGAAGAGTTGTCCTATTTTTTCCAGCACTCCTACCACCTAAAGATAAATTCAATTTGTATACCAATCATCCCTCTCTAGAAAGTGCAAGTACAAGAGTGGGAAGTGCAAAGGGTGGCAAAAAGCAATTTGAATCATGAAAAGCCTCCAGGAGGGAGAGAGAGAGAGGAAAAAATACTGTAGCTTCATTAGTATCACCTATAAAAAATCAGAACATTTGGGCAGACTGAGAGCTTCTGCTTTCCCCAAATCAAAACATAGGTAAACAAAATGCAACAGTACATATGGAAGTTGCTGCCATAAGAATATATTAACTTTTAACCATATAGAAAAGCTTAAAAGATTGAACATTTACATGAAACAAAAAGGGAATTCCTGGTTACAAATAAATATTACTAAAATCATAATCCTGAAGAAAATACACTTTAATACTTAAATCCACCATTAGTTTAAAATGATGCTTTCCTGACCTACTCATGCTGCTCAGCAGCTGTTACATTCCAAATCCAGATTTTCTATTTGTATGTGTAGAGGATTCCTAGGAGCTTAGCTAATACATAAGCATATTTATGAAAGAAATACAGCTACCAAAAAGAAAAATCTGGTGCTACACTTACACATGTATTTGATGCCCAGCCTCATTTCTAGAACCAGACCGTCTCTTTTATCAGTGCTACAGCTGAATTAATATGCACACAGATGTGCATGGTAACTGCCCCAGCTCCCACATGAAAAGGAAATCTTCCTCAACAATGCCACTGCCTGAAGACTGCCTGTATAAAGGCAGATACTAAACAAAGCAAGAGACGTAAGTAAGATTTGGGGTGGGTACATCAGCCACTCCAAATGGCAAAGTGACAGTGGCACATTGGCTTTAGGTGCATAAAGGTGTGCACTAAAGTTTTAACAGAGCAAATACACTTACTTCATTTAACTCCATTATAGCTACAAAGATAATACAGAAATTATGTTACCTGATAGGATTAGTGAATTAAAGTGAAGAAACTTGGATAAGAAGCTGTGTAGTTGATTTTCTTCTGCACTTGGTTCTCACAAATCCTCTGTGCTTGATCTATCAGGAGTCCGGTTTGGAGACAACTGAAACTAGTTATCAAGCCTCATTTTTACCCACCTTCTTAGAGGTCTTGCCCTCATCCCCTCCCCACCATACCTAATTATGGTCAGCTTCTTGAAAACAACTAATCACAAGCCACACAAAAATTAATTTGATTCGGGAAATGATGGTATTTATAATTATTCCAATGACATGTTACATTATTTTAAAGAACAATGTGATTTGCCCATACCTCTCAAGAGAAGCAGGGAATTCTTTCTTCTCTGAGATGCTCTGGATTTAGCTGGAAGATAGAAAGATCAGTAACTGCAGGATATCTCATGCAAGAGAGTCATAGCAAGAAGCTCACAGCTCACTCAGAGAATGCAGCAAGTAAGTAAAATTCTTGTGAGCCTTTGCTGTTGGCCAGACATGAGAGGGGCCTAAGAGACTTTGCTGCAACTCAGAAAGGTATTGAATTGAGTGGAAGCAAAGATTTGCATGCAAGGTCAGAACCTCTTTCCTGTGTTCTCCCTAGATAAAATTATGGAGGTTTTTTTGTAGTAAAGCCTGGCTTTTTGATTTCAAGAGAAACTTCAATTCCAATCCCACTTTTTATTAAGCATATTTTACAATAGTATGAGATATTTTCTTTTTCTTAAAAGAGTATTTCAGTTTTCCAGTTTTAGGAAAGAACAGTCAACAATATTGCTATAATGTTTGCTTAGGATGAAGCATAAGAAAAGTGTCTGGACTTCAGCTGCCTTTTGCCAATCCTAATCATGTCACAATATAATCCTGTGTGACCAATAGCCTCTATCTTCTGACCAGTTCCACTACTTAGGCCTTTATGTTGACAGGTTTTGAAATACAAACCACCAACAAAATTATCTGGTATTTTGATTATGACAACTCAACAGTTGCCATAATTTAGCAATGAGAAATGCTAAATAGAGGTGTAGTTTATTTATTTGCACCGTGGTTACACTTTGGAGCACTCTAGTTGTGGATCAGGAACCGTACAAGGGACAGCAATGCTGCTCCCATGACAAGTTGTTATAATAGAAATAATTTAATAACAGATTCATGTTAGAGGTCAAGAAGCAAATCATCAGATCCTGGAGAGCGCTAGATGTGAAAGGACAGCTTTTCCTGTAATGATAAAGGAGCACAACTTCTATGCTTTTGTGGGAAAAGTAAATTGATGACCTACAGGTACCTTAAAAAAAAATCTGTGCATGTTTCTAGGGGTTTGGGGTCCTGTTTTTCTTTCTTTCTTTCTTTTTTTTTTTTTTTTGAGTTTATTCCTTCTCCACTCCAACTGTGGTTCTTTCTTTCTGATACTTCAGTGTCATTAATTTAAAGGGAGAGCTTACATCATCACTCCTGAGTTACTGACAGCTTGAAGTTTTGCCTGTGGGTGTTACATTGCTCTCAGGGACATCTTATATAATGCAGATGTCATTTTTCAGCTGGCACAGCACATCTATAAGCTTAAATTTTACCAAGATTCATGATGGAATGAAGTCTTCTTAAATATCTGAATATCAGTAAAGAGTTTGCACCTTCAAGAGTAGCACAAGTTACTCTGAAACTAAAAGTACTTTTGAGATGTAAAACAAATACAGTAAAGAACTGTTCTCTTTCTGAGACAACCTATGATAAATACACTAGAAAACAAACATATGAGGAAGGAAGGCACCATTGTCAAAAAGGGACAACTGTTTCACTCTATAGTCGGGTCACTGTCAAACTAGCATTGGGTTCTACTACAGAGAAGAAATAAAGAAGAGTCACCACTTCCCACTGTGAATGTCATGCTCACTATTGAAATCCACTCTCATTTAAATTATTTTAGTTTTCACTTCCTACAACTGGCTAATATTACATTTCTCTCTGTCACAGAAAGAAGCTTTTAGCACTTTTTTTTAATCTTCAAGCATTTGCAGACAAATCAAGTCACTGCAATCAGATTTTCTGTTTCTGAAATGATACAGTTTGAATGAAACAGCTTTAGAGTTTTACAATTGACTGTACTAGAATGTACTTTCCTTCTGAAGACCTAACCTGCTATGGCATTATCATTGTGGCATTTTGCCATCATTCACATCTTCATTATTTCTATGAAATTTCTGGTTTTAATTATCCACAAATCTTATCACTTATTTCATTACTAAAAATAAGAAACTGCATTAGCCCAGTACCATTCTCTGTAATCTTTAGTAGAAATACTTCCTTTCAGTGATTACTATTATCTGCCAGCTAATCAGTTCTACATCCATTTAACATCTAGTTTTTGGGTAATAAAAATGTTGTATTTTAATTTACACTGTTCTGTTGCAGCTATTTTTGTAAAGATGATTTAAAACATCTATTTTACAATAAAGTCACAAGAGATCAGTCCTGTTATCTAAGTATTTCCAACTATTCAAAAGGATACCATCATGCAGGTTTTTTTGCCTAGAATTGATACATGCCAACTGACCTATAGTCATGTGTCTTACCCCACTTTTCTTAAAAAGAAAACTTAGATGACACAATTTTCTGAATTTCTGTATTACTGTAAAGTTCAATCAAATATAAAGGGCCAGATATGTCCGTCAGCCAGCTTCTTTAGAATTTGCAGATTTAAATTGCTTAGCCATCTGCAGTTCAAAGGTTTTTGTTATAGTGAGTTTAACTTATTCCTCCATCAAATAATTACTTCAGTGGTAATTAGCAATCCTGGTTTTTTCCTAAGTAAATACATTCTGCTTTTCCTAAAATCTATGCAATTCCTGAGTGAGACTTCTACTCATATTGAGGCAACGGAACAGTAACAACTTCCAAATAAAAGTGCCAGGGCCCATTACCAGATGTGGTGTTCATCATCCTCAACCTGTGTTGGGTCAGCTATTCACCACTATCGTGCTCAGTCTAGATCTGGCCAAGTATCATTTTCTTCAAAGCCACTAAGTCCTGACTGTGAGACCTGTATGCTGAAGGAAGACAAAGGACTTAGTCCTGTGGTCAAGATCCCCCACACCTTTTACTACGCTAGAGAAGAGGAAAAAGGAGCTACATGGAAGAAAAATACTGTGAGTTGGTACAGATGTGTAGAAATAGCACAAGTGTCTCTGGGTTCCCCAGGCAACTACCAGCTTAGAGCACTGTTACCATGCTCTTCTCCTAGCAACAGATCTGAGAGCTCACAAGGCACGAAGCAGGATCTCACAAATTCTGTTTATTTTGTTTGCCTTATGTCAATGTTTCTTCAATATATTCTTTTATTTATGAACTCAAAAGCCTAATTTAACATCAAAAACTAGTTCAATGATAAGCTAGGTTATACAGCAGATTATTTGGTATAAGTCTCACTAGCAGCTGAGTTGTTCTGATACACTAAATACAAAGTATACTCTTCAAATCTGAGAGAAAAGGCTATGCCACTACTGAGAAATAATAAATGGGCTGGGAATTTGCTAGAAGTCTTGAAAAAGCAGACTCCCCAGAAATGTAACTACTAAAGCCTTAATATAATTCTTATACATGCAGACAGTGCATATGAGAGGAACAGACAGGAGAAGCAAACACAAATAGATGACAAATACTGGAGTGGTCAGATGAGCAGATAGGCTCTTAATATAATTCTTATACATGCAGACAGTGCATATGAGAGGAACAGACAGAAGAAGCAAACAAATGAATGAAAAATACTGGAGTGGTCAGATGAGCAGATAGGAACAGGAGGTGTTGATAAACATCACATCTCACCTGAGTGAAACCAAAGTACATCTTCAAACTACCTATTTTTACTATCGCAAAATACTGAGCTAGACATTATTTTCCCACTGTACATGCTGGTAAGGAACTCTCCACTTAATAAATTAAAACCAAGAACATTGAGCTTGACCTCTCCTCAGAAACACTTCCTTACAAGCAAAGAAAGAGTTTAAAAACAGCCTGACTTATCAAGCCTGCCCCAGTAGATGACAGTCAGACATAGTAGGCAAGTCAAGCAAAAACACCTGCTAGAAAATGGATAATGGAAAAAGATGAGTAAAATACCAGACAGACAAAATTGAGTAAGAAACAATAGAATACACGTTAAAAAACCCCAATATTCCAAAGGACAGAAACCCTTCACTTCAGCAGTAGAACACACAACCTCTGCTATTTCAGTTATTGGTACAGTTCTCATTGTAGAAAAAACGAGAAATACTTACAGCTGTAAAGTGTAAGGTAACAATGCATCAAACAGCCATAAGGCAAAAATAACACAGGGAAAAAACTAAAACTAAGCTTACTTTAAATTTCTTCCTACTGCTCCTTTATGCCAGCAGCTGTTGCTCAGTGGCAACTGCTTCCCAGCAAACACAGCTGCTGTGTTACGACACGAGAACTATAAAGTGAAACAGAGAAGTGGGAACAATCAATCTGGTTTAACTCTCCCCACTAAATAAAATGCCAACTACCAAAGAAAAAGCACAGATGGCAAGAATGAAATCGACAGTTTGAAGACTGACACTACTGAAGATTAAAATTTGCCCAGCTCTGCAAATATCCCCATGCCCAGCTTTATGGATGCACCTAAACTCATTCAAGTCACTGTGTACATGTGAGGAGCAAAGAATGCATGTTTGCAGAAGAGCAGTAGAGTGTTTCATCTGAAGGGAAAAAAGGTGAATTTCTAGGCCCCATAGTCACTTTGACTTTTAATCAGTAAAAAGCAGCATATTTTCACTTGTATAAGCCAGAAGTTATGTACACAAATTCATGCAATTCTGTGGCAGTATTCATGATATGTGTACTGGATCACAAAGAGAAGTCTGCAATGGCCATTTTACATGGGATAAAGAGGATATTTTCTCAGAAAAAAAATGACTGCCAGGTCAAAGCTCTTCTCTAACTCACCACGCAAAATCTTCAGCCTGTTCTCCCAGAAAATGAAGTAGCAGCTTTATTTCGTGAAGAGAATAAACTAGCCAGGTGTTGACTTTTTACTAATCCAAGTGCACATAAACACAGTTCATAATGTTAGTAAGATAGAATTGAATCACCTACCTCTGCAATTTAGTGTACACCACTATAAAAACAAAAATAGAAAGAAATTAAAATTTTGTTGCCAGACTTTATGCTGACAAAGCACAATTCCTGTTTAGTTTAAGACCTGCAACATAGACCCGGTGTGATACTGCTCTCTTGTGGTTAAATCCATGCAGTTCATCTGCAAAATGTAACAACTATTTGTATCAATTATTTCGAAAGACTTTCAAATGTATTTTAATCGAAAACATTTTTAGCTGATCAGTGGTTTGAAGCAATCAGTGCCAGCTCCACCCCTGCAGACTGTACTGCCATGTCTCTGTTACCTAAAGAGAGAATTTAGACTGCTGCTTTTGCTTCTGTGTCCCATTGAAATCAAATGTCTAAAATTAGCCTTAAACAAAAGGTTAGAGCACATCCATCTTAATAACAACTCTTCCTAACATACATAAATAATTTGCTTTTAAGGCCTACTTTAGCGTTGCAGGCTGGATGAAAATGTAGGCAGAAATTAAAATGTAAAGAGGTCTAGAAACACAGCTGGAACAAAAGCATCATGCTGTTGTTCTTTCAATGTGCAAAAAAAAATTATTAAAATTCCCACTTCAGAAGAAGAGGTCCTGCTGACAAGATTATTGAGGAAAATAATGAATATCAAAAGAAGGGCCTTTGATTATTATAATTAAAATTTGTAAATAATCCAGCCAAATAATACTGACATGTGCCAAATTTCTCTGAAGTAGGAGAACAGCTGTCGTCTTTAGCCCTTACTCACAATACAGTTATAGATATTGCAAAAACTAGCACCACAATTCAAGACTGAGTTTCTAAACAAAATGTTTCAAGGCACAACTATGGAGAATGATGTACATTGCTCTAAACCACTGAAACATCCACAAACAACAAGCCTGTCAAAGACCCTTCCAGACTGTGCCTCTCACATTTGGCTAACTTGCAAGAAACAAAAGCAGAATCATTTACACAGATACAAGCATTGATTCATGTCATGTTTCCTTTTACGTAACTCGAATTACTTCCTAATGCATCCACTATTTATAACATTCTTCCTTTTTTTGCAAAAACTTTTCTATACAACTATAACATACCTGGTTTTTTGCTACACTGTTAATATAGAGTGACTTCGGCTTCAAACTTCAAAGTATTTTGAGAAATAATGAAAAATTTCCCTCTTTATATATTGGTAATTTACAACAGCTACGCTATTCCTGCTCGTTAAGCTACATGCTTTATCTTCCAACTTGAAATTAAACTGCCCTTCTCTGGACACCGTGCTGGTGCTTGGACATGCCCAAGGACCTCCATGTCTTTCTTGCAGTGAGGGGCTCAAAACTGGACACAGAGGCCAAAGTGTGGCCTCACCAGTGCCAAGTATAGGGGGATACTTACTGCCTTGGTCCTGCTTGGCCACGCTATTCCTGATACAGACCCAGGATGCCATTGGCCTTCTTGGTCACCGGGGCACAACTGGCCCATGTTCAGACACTACCAATCAGTACCCCCAGGTCTTTTTTTGCCAGGTGGCTTTCCAGCTGTTCTGTTCCCAGCCTGTAGCACTGCATGGGGTTGTTGTAACCCAAGGGCACTTGGCTTTGTTGAATCTCACACAGCTGGCCTTGACCCATTGATCCAGCCTGTTCAGATCCCTCCGCAGAGCCCTCCTGCCCTCCAGCAGGATCAACACTCCTACACAACTTAGTGTCTTCTGGGAACCTAATGAGAGTATACTCAATCCCCACACAAAGATAAAGACAGAACTGATTTCTGGGAAGTCCCACTAGTGACCAGCTGCCAGCTAGATGTAGCTCCATTCACCAACATTCTCTGGGCCCAGCCATCCACCCAGGTTTTTGCAGTGCATCTGTACAAGCCATGAGTGGTCAGTTTCTCCAGGAGAATGCTGTGGGAAACTGTCAAAGGCTTTACTAAAGTCCCCAGTTAGCCAGGATTGACAATAAATGTGGCTTGGTGAGCACTTCCACCAGCTCCCTCAGTACCCTTAAGCAGATCCCATCTGGCCCCATAAACGTGTGAGTGTCCAAGTGTGGTGGCAAGTCAGTAGCCATTTACCCTTGGATTATGGGGGCTTCATTCCACTCCCTGGCCCTGTCTTCAGCTCAGGGGGCTGGGTACCTGGGGAACAAGTGGTCTAGCTATTAAAGGATGACAGAAAGAAGGCATTAAGTACCTCAGCCTCTTTCTCATTCTTTGTCACTATGCTTCTCCTCACACCCAGAAAATGATGAAGCTTCTCCTTGGCCCTCCTGTCATTACTAATGCATTACTAATGCATTTGGAGAAACATTTTTTTACTGGAGTAGTCAGACTAAGTTTTAGTTGGGCTTTGACTCTTGTAATTTTCTCTCTGAGTTACCTCACAAAATTCTTGTAGTCCTCCTGAGTTGCCTGTCCCTTCTTCCTAAAGGTCATAGGCCAAAGCTCCCTGTCCAGCCAGATAGGTCTTCCCTACCAGCTCATCTTTCAGTCCATGGAAATCACCTCCTCCTCTGCCCCTAGCATTTTCTTCTTGAAGAATGTCCATCTTTCCTGGACTCCTTTGCCTTCTGAGACTGCCCCCCCAAGAGATTCACTCAGTCTCCTAGATAGGCCAAAGTCTGTCCTGACGAAGTCCAGGATAGCAGTTCTGTTGACTCCTCTCCGTACTCCTCTGAGAACTGAAAACGCTAGCTCCCTGTGATTACTGTGCCCAAGATGTCTCCAACCACCACATCACCCACCAATCCTTCTTTGTTTCCACACAATAGGCACAGCAGGGCACCTTCCTCATTGTAAACTATTCAATTTCACACGGATGTACAACAACGCCCTAAAATATTATACACAATTAATTAATAGATTATTCAAATATACCTGGAAAGTAATACAGACGTAGCTGAAGTCAGTGTCCCTGTGAAAAATATATTGGTAAATCACATAGCGATCTGAGAGCCTGGTAGAGGAATCGGGATGATAAATATCTCCTAGGTACCTACAATCACCGGCAAACGCATTTCAGATAAAGTGGAAGTGAAATTTAGCTGCAGACCTTGCTTAACACTGGGACATCAGCTGTTTCAATAGTCTTGCCTGTAGAACTTCCTTTCTCACTTTTTAAGTGTTTCTAGTAGAAAAACAAAACCAACTTTCATTCCAGCGACCACCCCAGCACCTCCTGAAGGAAGATGTCCTGCCCAAAAATTCACTGGGAGTGGTAGGAGAGGAAGTTTTTCAGACTTCTTCAGAGATAAGAAGGCACAACCTTGTGAAAGGCCAGCAGACCAATAGAGCACTCGTGTTCCTGAGTATCTTCCTCCTCTCTCAGATCAATAGCACAACTCTTGAGTTGCATTGTGACTAAACAATTCAGTCAGGGACCTTATGTAAACAACGGCATTTGTAGGAAAAACATGGAATGGATTCAAGGTGGGCACAGGAAGCTTCAGAGAACCTAAAGCTGCTTCCCAGTTGTTGATACAGAAGTTTTAGTCAAAGAAAGTAAGATGACAAAGCCACATTTCCATCAGTTCTGAAAAGGGAGGAAAATCTCTGCAATGAGTGATAAAACTTTTCATTACTAACTTTTGCTAAGCTTTCCAACTTCTCAGTATTAAAAACTGTCAGATGTTACCAGATGCCACCCACAGACTTCTTTACATCTGGAACTACATAAAATAAAGAATCTGTTCTTGTAACATGTGTAGGTGGGGGAAAAAAAAATCACATGACCCACTACTTATTCTTTTCCCTGAGGAAACAGATCAGCTATAAACTGTATCACTGCACAATTCACATCAAAATGACAAAAATCAGACAGCATCCAACAACCAGAAGGGTCATACAGCTCACTAAAATTTGCAGATGCTTCTGACACTAGATTATTGTGTTAAGAGAAAGAAATCTCTCAGAAGTCCCTTCTAAAATGAAAAGACACTTCCAAAGTCAAAATTCTCACTGCAAACTGCTCCTCTTGGCCAAACTTGTAGTTAAATGAAGAACCCTGGGGAGAACGAAAAATTGCCAAAGGAGTCCAAAATACTTACTCTTCATGAAGAGAAGAAACTGCTGGTCACATAAAGCAACTGAGGTAGAGAGAAACAGAGACTACCGTATCGCTTTGCACACAATTCAGTCTCTCAAAGAAGGAATTCCATCCTGCTTGTCAGTCACAACAGGAGGGCCACAACCTCCAAAACCCCCTGGATAGGAACACTGATAAAAACCAGGAGACGACTTGCTCCACCTCACCACACTGCAGATACTGAGCAAGAGGGAGCCAATTCATAGCCCTCATGCTCACTGGGACTCACCTGCCTTCATGTCCTCTTCAGTGGGTACCACATGGACTTCCTTCCCTGTCACTGCCTGCTGCTCTTGTACACCAGAGACCAGAGCACCAGACAAAAGACAATGAGGAGCTTTGATGGAAGAGGGTAAAATTATCAAGTATGGGGCTGAGCTGGATATTCTGTACAGATTTCATAGCAATTAGCAAGTTTAGGTAGAGAAAGCAGCAAATGCTTATTTTGGAAGAAAGTGAAGGCTAAACTGTTACGGACCAATCAAGGAATGGGAGAATATGGTAAAGTTCAATAATTACTAAATCCAGAAGAAATAAATGCCTAGAGGATTTAATTTCAGAAGGATAAATCAATTAATCTCCAGTTTTAGTCAAAAGATAATTTTTAAAACCAAAATACAAGTGGTATTTGCACACTAATTTCTTACAATTGTGCAAATAAGACTCAGCAGTAAGAGGGGATGCAGCTGTCAGTCTTCTCCAAGTAAGTGAGCAGGGAAATAGAAGACACATGGGATATAAGGGACACATTCAACAGTCTGTTGAGATCTGGGTTTTATATATCAGGATTGTTAGACAAAAGATTAGGTGAAAGCAGCTCCTGTAAGCAGTGGATCATAATAAATTTATAAGTAAGTGGCTTCATTAAGTACTCTGGTAGGAAAAAATACAAATTGTTCTTGAATTAGTTTTAGATAATGCAACTTAAGAACTTGTGTAATATAATCAGTTCTAAAGATACAAAAGAGTTTGCAACACAAAAGGCCACTACCACACACATCCACAATATAAAGAGAATTTTATTTTATAAGTTCTTGTGAACAAAACTGAGTTCACATGCACATACCAAGATGGGAATCAATATTTACTTACATATGGAATTTAGACTGTGTGCAAGCAGATCTCTCTGCAATGTCTTTTTTACCTCAGAATGCAACTCTCTCATATTACAGGCATTTAATAGACAACATTTAACAACCTGCAGTTTACTCACAGCACAAAGTTCCACAAACATGAAAGTTCATCTCCTGACCCAAAATAAATTAGAAAACTGTTTGCACATGGAAAAAGGAGTTACATCAGCAAACTGCAAAGAAAAACAAGGCAACCATGCCACGCTCATGAAAAAATATTACCATTACATACAGCAGTTATAACACACAAAAAGTTTACACTTTCTTGTTATTTACACTGGAGTGCAAACAGAGCATATACCTCAGCTCCCACAGCAATAAATCTTTGTTTTCCCTACACACACACTGCTTTCTCGAATTCCCCAGGTTCCAAAGACACTGCTTCATAGCAATAGAAGCCTTCTCTCAGTTCTGTGCTTCTTGTAAAAGCATCACATTCACAAGTGTGGCTACTGAGAAACCAAAGAGAAGGAAGAGGTAATTTTACAACCCTGCAACACCCAAACTTCAACAGCATAGGAAAGGTATGTTCTAGAGCAACACGTTAGAGTACCTTACAGCAGTTTCACAGTAGACCCACCACTTATACACACTGAACTTTCCTTGGAAATCTCCACTAAATATGAGCTCTCGCTTTCCATGCTGGTACCTGCTTAAGTCCATCACTTCTTGTAAGGCTGGGTTTTGCATTTGGCTTCAGACTGCAGCGTCCAACCTGAAGAGCAGAGACAAAGTTAAAATTATACCCAAGAAACTGAATTAGAAGATGTTTACAAAAAAAACATTTTGGAAGAGTTGTTGCACTTCTCTCAACATAGAAAGAATAAATAGTAAGTCTGTGCAATTGGTTTAAGTACATTTATTCTTCAAAACACCCAACAGTTAACAGTTAGAGGCTTGGTTACAAACTCCTAAGATTATTCTGCTTTAACCAGAAAAATTCCATCTTTTTTTATCTACTCCTGAACATGCTTGCCTCAAGCAGTCTCTCTTCCAGGACTTTAAAACCCAGCTGCAAGATCCTGGAACAAAAGCTATTCCATATTCAAGCTGCTCCAGGAGCTATTTTTGATCTTTGTATCTAGAATCAGGTATGTCAGCTATGCAGTGCAATAGTCTGCAGCATCCAAAATACCAGCACGGTTATTTTTAAGACATTTTAATTTTTCCTTTGGGGAAAAAAGTCAAAGAAATGTATTAACACAGCACCAGAACTGTTGGCACATTGTAGTCTGAAAATATATGCTACATTCAGCTTGGAAAATCCTTGTGGCAGATGAAATTAAAAAAAAAATCAAATCAAATCATTATAGCTAGAAAGAGGAACACACACATTAGTTTTCCTCAAGCTTTAGCCACACAGCTAGCCACACGCAAGAGCAGCTTCCAAAGAATATCTAAGAATATCTGGATTTCCATTGTATGTTCTGTATTACCATTTCCCTCCACTAGGGTAACAAATGCCACAGCCTGAATCTTTTATCTCACTCTTGCAATAAAAAGATAGAATTGCTAAGAAGAGACACATAGTTTAAATTAGTGCCATCTATTTGTATCCATCTCATGTGAGCAGTTCTGAGGTTTGTGGAAATGCCTAAAAACCGACCAAATGACAGCACTGTTGGACTGTATAAGCTGAGGTAGCTGGCACAGGCTGATATGCAGAAATCAGTGCTCAGAACCACCTTAGTCCAATGGCTCTGTCTACCACTACTATGTTCCTAGGAAAAACTGTATTCTTCAGGGGCTTTACAACAGAATCACAACTCATTTTAGATAAAGATTCAAACTGTGTGGAAACCACACTCAAAGGAAAATATTACAGACTATGCATTTATTCTCATTTCTGAGCAGTTAGGGTATATTAGTCAGACATTTCTGTACTTTCCTAATATCGTTATTTGAAAAATTAGACAATAACTATTTAAACATAGTTTCCATGCATGGATACCTGCAAAGTACCATCAAGCTAAGGTCCACAGTTCAATCAACTATGAGCTGAATTTTTAAAATCAGTCTTCTAAGTTTCTTTTTTTTCTTTGCATATCTAGATCCAGTCTAAATCCACCCAAATTAATTTGAGATTTTCTGTTTTGATTATACTTTAAAGAAAGTAACTACTTAGGCTGATGGCTAAAAAAATTGTAGAGAAGTTCTAGGCTTGTGAAAACTCTGCAACTATCCATGAAAACAGCAGTAAGTTCAAGAATACAAACACACATTCTTATATAAAAACATACCATTGGCACCTCCGGACTAGAAAATGAAGAGCTATCAAAAGAATTATTTTCTTTGTCCAGGGAATCATCTTCATCATCATTTTTATGTGCAAATTTCTGCTTTAGAGCCTGAGTTAGTACAGCAACTGGATCCCAATCTGAACTTTGCATCTTTTTGGGTCTAGAAAGAGGAGTACCTCCAGGAGACCTATGAACCACAACAAAAAAGTTATTGTCTCCTGACCATAACTCTGTGCTGATTAATCCAAAATCTAGAGGCACAACTTCTGTAAACACCCTATTCTATAAATCCCCAATTACACAAATAATGCTGCTGTAACGTTAAAGCAATTTACCAAGTACAACTGATACAATTACACCCAACAACTTGTCAGCCACTTTCTTAGCCTGAAAACACAACTTGATGCTGTTCCATGAAGAAAGCTGGCAAAAAATCAACACAAAGTATTAAAGTATTGCACATAACAAGCAAAAAAAAGGGCAAAATTTCAGTTTTTATACCAAGTCATTTATAAGTTACATTTAAGTATGTCAATGGGAATATCCCACTAAGGTATTTCATAGTCACTGTGAACATAATTTAATTTAAATTTTATTCATTTTAAGTTCACTTAAATTTAGAAATCAAAATGGCACCTACAATCCCAAAACATACCATAAATCTGAAATCTAGTCCAAGACAATAAATCATAACACTTTCTAAACATTGAGAAATCTTGGTGCAGTGGTGGGGTGGAAAAATCTAGAGGTGTTCAGAGTCTGCTAGTAAAGTGCTATCTCCAGGCTGACTATTTGTACCTAATAAGACACACTGACAGCACCAAGCTCTAAGTCTGGCAGTTACAGTAAATGTTGTTTAACACGAAACCCGAGAGGTCTGAGTTCACAGTCCCTATAAAAACAAGCCCTCAGAGCACTTGCACAATGTGTAAGACAGTGTTTGGGTGGTGGAAACTGGGATCTTCAGGCTCTCAGTTTGTGAGAACAGAGAACATTAAACTACTGTCAGAAAGATTGTAACAATCCATCATTACTCCCCCCAAAAATATAAATTATTCATTATTCAGTTAAGCTCTACTTCAGGATGCATTGTAGATGCTTACATCCAAAGAGCATTTTGGATGTACAAGCTACCACTTCCTGCTAATTATGCCCCTGCTCAAGATGTTAAAACTGTCAACCTGAACATCTCATTTTCTTCACTCATCATATCTGGAATTATAGAGAAAAAAACATATATAAAGGAAACACAAAGGTTTACCTAAGTGCATTTTATATTTGCTTTATTTACTGTGAGAATGTCATCAAAAGCATAAAGACATGCTTTGAATCTGCATGTAAACTATTTGCACAAGTTTTGTGCTACTCACTTCCAGGGATAAAGCTCACAGTTAAGAAAATGTTGAAATAAGAATGCAGTAAGTTTTGCCAAGTGACATTCTTGCCACATTAAGGGCTTCAAATATTCATTACAGGCTCAGTTTTTCTTACTTTTTCTACCCAAGAAGTTCAGAAAAGAACCCTGGAGGTGGCTCTATTATTCTCTATTATACCTAGCATAGCAGAGACCAGCAGAGGTGTTGAAGTCTTTAGTAAAACATTTTTTACAAGTCAACTGCACTTGCCATCAAAACAGATGACCACTAAAAATGTTTATAATCCAACTGCACTACTGAAATACAAATTTATGAAACATTTTCAATGAATAATACAGCACATGTTTTTTTAAACACTTCGAAGCTTGAACCAGGGTATTTTGAGTATGCTAATAGTAGTTTTCTAAAGTTTCCCTGAGGATTTTGCCTTTCACAGTGAATCCAGAAGGATTATTTTTTCAGATCAGTTTCCTGTGCCTGTACATACAACCTTGTAAGCAACCTCTCTCCTCCCCACACCAGCCTGAGATTTGCATACTGAAACAGCAGAGTAGTTTAAAATGCTGCATTAGTTAGCATGTTTTAAATGCATCTAAAAGCCATGTCACAAGTATCTTACATTCCATGCTGTGAACTCAGAAGCTGCCAACTTCAGTTTGCCAGCAGTAGCTGCTCTTTAAATGACTGGTGTTCTCTGCTGCTACTGAAATGCTGTTGATGCTTAGATAGCCTTGGCTCGCTGAGATGCACATCCAACCCAACCTACCTCTCAACAGCTCGCAACTGAACTTTGTTTAGGTCTTTCAAAACATCCATCATCCTGGGAAAGTTCTTTGTCCTCTGGTGATCAGTACTGTCAGCTGCAGTTGAATCACTGGCTCTTGCAGCTCGGTGCTGTTTAATAAGTTCCAGTGCAGAACTACTAGCATCAACACCAGATGGTGCACCAGAAGGAAGTGGAGGAGGCGAAGGAATTACAAAGTGATTGTGAGAGACGGACAGTGGCGTAGAAGTCATGGCTGGCGGGGGGTAAAATCCATCTGGAGCGCTGAGTGCTTTAAAGGCTTCTGCATACAGTTGGAGAAGAAAAACAACAACATATATTAACATCTAGGATTAATCAGTTTTAAGTCAAGATAAGACTGCCTTCTGAAATCACTTTTTTTAGACACCTTACACATTACAACACAGAAGAACTAAACTTAAAACAAAGAACATTACTTCAAACCCACAAATTCAGAATACATGAAGTAATGAATCTGAGGTGTCTTGTCCTGCTCTGATTTTCACTTCTTGTTCTTCAATCTAGGCACTAGATAAATCAGCAAAGCAGCCTGCTGCTACATATGGTGACCAATGGTCTAGAGGTTACAATAACCTACATGAAGCAAAAGATAACCACAAAACATGTAAAACAGATTACAATACTGAGTGCAATGGAGAAGAGACAAAAAAGATCCAACAGAACAGCTGAATCACAGAAGTGCCTCACAATGCCAAACAAAAATAACTACCTCGCACCACTCCAAGTATTTCAGCAATCACAGTGGGGCTGGTCTGCAAGTAAGACAACTGAGACTCAAAACTTGTAAGGAAATAAAAGAGGTCATAAGAGAGAAGTGCATATTGGAGACCAACTATCTAGGACACATCTGTTTGTAGCATTCATTTTTGTTAAAGCCCCAACCTGACTGACTTAGAATTCTTTTTCTAAACACTATTTTAATAATTTGTTAGAAACAGAGCAAAAGCCCAAAGGGACAATTATTAGTCTGTACCTTTTTTAAACAGTTATTAATAGCCTATAGACAGCGATGTTACTAAAATCCTTCACCAATGTGGAAATGAGTATAAAGAGTACTTAGGATCAATTGCATTTGAACTTGGCAATAGACCACAAAATAGAAAAGACGAAGTGTACCAAATAGCAAAAAGAAAAACAAAATATTATATTCAGTAAATTTAGTTGGTGTATCTTCAGTTAGAAAAGTTAAAGATGTTCACTATCAATATCAGACATGGCAAGCTCTAAAGCAAAAAAAAGGAACACTGGTTTGTTTCAAATAAGAAAGGCTTACGTGAGGGAACGCTTCCCAGGGTTTGCACTGAAACAATTGCAGCAATCTGAGCACGAAGAAAGGCCAGCTCATCTTCAAGTGCAGAAATTTTCTGGAGTGCTGCTTGATCAACAGAGTCTTTTCCTGCACTGTTTTTCTGAATGCTCTGTATTGAATCCAGACATGGATATGGATCAGGAGAAGCTGTACTTTTCTCTTTTCTCCTCAATTCAGTCCTACAAAGCAAAAAAAGGACACAGTTTCAAAAGGCTCAGCCAACAATGGAAACCTCAAAACTACTCAGGCGGTTCAAGTAAGTTATTGTCACTCAGTAAGACCTAACTTTTCCAACTATCTAAGGAAACTACACTTTTAACTACTCATAACTTCTGAAATGTTTCAAGTCTTCCTTTGCACAAGTACAATGCAGATCCTTTGCAAAGTCATCATAAGAATAATGATAATTTGCTCAGGGATAATTAAACATCATAAAGTCACACGGTAGGATTATTACTATTCAATAATTATTAGACTGACACCACAAAGTGTCTCTCCCTTCTTGCCACAGGAAAGGCAGGAGAGTCAAAGAATAATGATCTCTTAATTAGGCTTCAGAAGAATAATGATCTCTTAATTAGGCTTCAGAAATTTTAGTCATTTATCAAACTCTACTATGAACACTGCAAGCAGCAAAGTAGTTACAATCTTTCGGAAAATGTATTTGAAAATAATAAGGTTTAATACAGACTTACAGAACAAGAATCTCAACTTCTGTAAGCTACTATAACCAAATACAGCATTAGAAAATTGTGCTGTCTCAGGTTTTAATTTTAAAAATACTTTCAAGTCTGTGCCTGCAGAAATAAATTTAAAATATAAGTATAAATTCAAACTACCAGAATTTCATTATGAAACATGGAAAGAAATGAAATTTACCTAATTCATTTAAGATGCACTAAGCTTTGATGGAAAAAAAGTCCAGGCCTTTTCCCTTATTTTAAACATCCTTCTACTTCAAACCAGACCTGAAGCACTGATTTCTGATTTGCCAAAACACCCCTGCTATAAATACTGCTTGAGAAGGAAAATATATCAGTAAGAATAGTTGTTCTTGAAAAACATCCCACAGAGCCAGAAGAGGAGGAGAAGCAAAGAATGGAAACAACAAAAGAACAAACTGTCATAGTTTTGTGAATCTGGCCAACTAAAGAACAGCAGGAGCAGGACAAAACAGGCCAGGATTTTTTTGTTCTTTCAACAATGTTCTTGTTCTTCTGCTATTTTACAGCTGTTACAAACAAACTTTAATAATTTAACAATTATGCCTCAGGAAACATAGGATGAAACACACTGTATCCAACTTCTCCAAGGAAAAGTGTGTCATTTGAATTAATCAATTTCTTGTATTTTCATTACTGGCAAGTTCCACACAGATCACAGACAGACAAATGCCAAGATGAAGCAGAATTACATTGTCCTATACAGATGGAAAACAAGACAACACAAGTGTGCACATTTTAATCTTGCTTCTCTAACTGATCCTCTGATTTCTAACAGATCTTTAGAGGAACAGCAAGACAACTTTCTATTTCTTCTCCAGTGGGGGGGAAAAAAAAGATAAAACTTGTATATTACTTGTGTCTGCAAATTCTTGGACAATTTGTCATCTCATACTACCTGAAATATTTTGTAATTTGTAAAAATATTTTCCTTCAGCCCTCTATAAAAGCTAGAAACATTTATATAAACTATATTCAAAATTATTTTAAAATTTTAAAATAAATAAGTTTGTTTTTCCATCAAAGCAACCATCAAGGCTTACACATGGGACTGTAAAAATCAAAGCCAAAAGGTGACATTTAAGTATTTTTTCTTGTTTCTCCATTTATAAAGTTTATCAAACAGGTTGTAAACTAGAAGGATAAAGATAGGAATAGTCTCTAAGTATACTGCAACAACCAGCTCCCTCCCACACAAAACACTTTCTGAGTGAATATCATTTAAAGTACCAGTAACACACCTGACGCACCACAATGAAGAGAAGAGAGACTCGATTTCAGAAATCTTTCAGAAAAGAATGCTTTACATAGTTATAATCTTCAGGTAAGGAGGAAGTGCCCCCCTCCCTGGTCCCAAAAGCCCAAAATGTTTCCAGAAAAGGTTAGGAATAAAGGAAAACAAACTTAAGGACCAAATCACGCACCATAGAGAAGACAAAAGTTATTTCTATTATTCCTCTTTACACTTTTACTTACCTAAGTCTAGTACATGCTTGTCCTTCATCATTTGCCACCCACAGGACATCAGCAAGCGATGGAGCCGCAGGAGCTGGAGCTGCATAACCCAATGGACTTGGATTTTGAACAAACTAAAAACAAACAATGCCCAAAAAAAGTATGAAGGGAAACTGGATTTAGCACATACTGAAAGTTCTGGCTCAGCAAAAACAAATTTTTAAACAGTGCTATAATGAAGTTGAAAACAGTGAATATAAGAGATACACCACACAATTACACAAGATAAAAAGAAGAGGAAAGCTATCATCAAATTAAGAAACAAGAAAATACAAACAGGTGAAGTATACATATGACAATAAATTGCTTACTTGAAAATAAGGTCTGGGGTAGGGCTCCAAGGAAAGAATTGTCCCAAGTCTACGGACAACACTTCGAGTAGATCCATATTGCTTTTTTTTGCAAACAGATGTGACCTAAAAAAAAGAAAACCTTTGAACCTGAGAAGCAAAATCAAAGCCCGCAGTTCTTAATCTCACTTTAATCAAAGTTATTTAATTATTCCATGTTACAGGTAATTAAGTATAATGCAGTTTGGTTGACCTAACTTTTTAATGCTCTTCTCAAGCTGAAAGTCCAAAGAGACCTACACTGGTCTGACAGACAGTGTCTAAAACATTGCCAAAATACAGAATATTTTAAAGAAGCACAAAGGCCAATATCTTGAGATACTGTCAAAAGTGCCCATTTAATTAACTACATGCAGCTACGTAGGTCTTGGGAAAGAACAAGTAACAAAGAAGTAAAATAAATTTAACATACCTTGGCCTGATACTTCCTTATGACAGCATATAACTGCTGGAAATGCCTTCCTGATGAGACTGCTGAAGGAAGACGTGTTCCGAGAGTATGACTGATACTGCTGCCAAACACGTGAGTTTCAAAAAACACGGCCTGTCAAAAAAACCAACAGCTTCCAACAACGGAACCAGAAAGTAATCAGGGCAGCTCAGCCAAATCAGCACTCCTGGAGATACTCGTTGTTTTCCCACAAACAACGCTAGGATTGTCTCAGAACCACAAGCTGCTGCAGTGCCTCGCTGCTGACAGCCCCCGCTGAGCTGCCCACGACCTCACGCTCCAACATCAGCCCGTGGCACGGCATCAGAGCCTCTTTCAGCTTCCCCTGCCGCACCTCTCTCTCCCAGGTCTCTGAACACACGGCATTAACTCCTGCTTGGGAAGGGGGACATGGCCTTTTATTTGAAACAGCAAAGCACGAACGGCCAACACCACTGACTTTCTTACGTTCAGCTCAGGACAAAAAGCGCCGCTTGAGCGGCTGTGCCAGGGCAGCGACCCCACGCGTCCGCACGTGCGCGCAGCGTGTTCCGACAAACCCGGCTGCGGACAAGGAGGGCGCTGAAGCCGTCCCACCGCCCGCGGTACCGACCTTCTCTCCCTCCGCCGAGCCAAGCGGCTGCAGGCGAGACGCCCCGCCCGAGCGGCTCTCCGGGCGGAGGCAGCCGCCTCGGGCTCTCACCTGGTGATGCGGCCAGCCGAAGTAGCGCAGCAGCCGCCGGAGGAGCTGCAGCAGCAGCAGCGCCATGGCGGGCAGAAGCCGAGCCCGCGCCGGCAGCGCCACCCGCGGCTGGGGGCGGGGCACCACGGTAACCCCGCCAATAGGACGCCGGCAGGGCCCGCGGCAGAGCCAATGAGCGGCGGGGCGGGCCCGTCGCGGGGGGTGTCGGGAGGGAGCGGTTTGAACGCCGCGCTGGCCGGGCCTGCCCCTCGTCCCAGGGAGCGCTCCCGGGAATGCGGGCGGCGCGCGGGCCACAGCGCACCGCGGCCAGCTCGTACGCCTGACCGACCAACGGGCTGTACAAGAAAACGCAGCTTCTGCTCTGCGAAGGCAGAACACAGTACGCACCAACAGAAGAAATGTACCAGAGCCTGTTAAGCCATTGAATTAATGGCAAGAAGCTAAACTGAGATGGTTTAGGTCTTCGATGTAGCAAACTCGTTAACTATTTCAAAACATGCAGAAAGTATCCTCAACGCAACAACTGCCTAGTAACACCTGACTACAATGACTTTTCAAAACCTGGCTGTGAAATTCTACACTTGCTCTTTGATTCTGCACTTCCCTCATCTTTATAAGGAAGATGTCTAGTGTTTTCCTCAAGAAAATTTGAAAACTTCAAGAAAGTTAGCAGTGCTAACAGTGCTTCTAGGAGAAGAATTATCCGTTTCCTCCAGCTACACAGTTGTGTTCAGAGATCATCTTCCCTCATCTGTGCAGTCGATGTTCCTATTGTTGGTACTGGAGTTCCTTCAGCAGCACTGCTGGTCACTGCTATCCATGAACTGTCAGGTGGATCAATTCTCTAAGACCAAACACAAAGGAGGAGAAGTACTGGTAACACACACAGTAATAAGAGCTGGATCAGGGCACTAGAAGGTTTAAGCTTGAAGAGAGAAAGGGTAGATACATTTTAATGGATATTTTGAAAAACTGTACAACACTTGCCTTAAAGAAAAAGTACTTCTCACCTACTCCTCCAACACCTTACTAAAAAAGGGGAATTACCAACAGAATGAGAACAAATAGCTCTACTGGAAAGCCAGGAAGAGACAGGGTCTCACAAGCAACAGCAAAACCCAGGCTATTTAGTTTCAGTGCAGCACCAGTAATCAGCTGCACTGAATGAGAGATGCAGTTGGGAACTCGCATAGAAATTATTCAGGTCAGCAGGTACAGCTCTGAACAGTACAGAGGGGACCTGCAGGGTCTTCTGAACAAAAGCGTCTTGTGACAGGCCAGCTTTAAAAAACAAGGAGAAGTGACATAGGGCTCAAGGCTTAATGCCACTGCTGTACCTCTGGAGCTGAGCCAAAGCTCAGGGACAGCTCTCCTTTTAAAGCACTAGGGAAACAATTGCAGGAAAGCTTTACTCTTATGTAGCTGCTCATTGTTACAGTAATGCTGATTGCTCCTGGGAGGGAAGGGGATGTGAGATTTAATTCTGAGCCAAGAAACTAAATGCACACTGTACTAACAGTACAGCTACTGGATTCCATGTTGGTTGGTGGCCTTTTTTTTTTTTTTGGCCCAGTAAAATGTATGCCTGATTTTATCTGAACTGGAGAGGTAACTTCAAACTTTGTGAATCCACTTCATCTCTGCATGGTGTCCTTACAAAGTGCTTCATTGCTGAAGTGCGCCAAGTCAGAATGAGTAACTGAATTCCAAAGACAGTTAAACATTTTATACCAGCAAAATGTCTACACAATTTTTTCCCCTGCACCACCAATGACAGTCTTTACCTTTTAACAAGAGAAATGCAAATGCACTGAAATTCTATTCAAAGGTCAAGCAACTAGCTTAACAGCACCAAATAAAAGCCTCAAAAAATGTTTTTTCTTAGCACAGCAAAAATTCATTGTTCATGTTGAAAGACAAGTCCTGAAGCACTAGACTGGGATTAAAAAAGTGAACTCCACTCCCACTTTGTTTCTTACAGATCTCTCAGAGATAGACTGCAAGCTGCATCTTTGACTACATTTTATCTTAATTTGAATTAATTTATTTAAAGAAATGTTAGTGGCTGTCATAGCGTGTTCTGTAATCAAACTGCATTTCTGATAAACTACAATGAAATTAGGGATTGCAAAAAAATTGATTTTTATGATCTAATCTCCAGACAGGTTTGCAGGATCAAATGCCATTATCAAAGATATTTCTACCAGATCTCCTTGGATATTCGGGTGAAGTACAAAATTTAAATCTGCCTTGTCTTGTAGAAATTATACTACTTTATGACACACAGACCCTAAAAATCCACTTTCAACTTGACATAAATGATAGAAATTACCTGTTATAAGGTCATGACAGCTCAAGCATATCTTGATCCTGTTCAGTTTCAGACTGATGTTTAATTTTACTTTAAAATGTCCTTACATTAGGACAGACTTTGACTCTGATGTGAAGTTTGCTTTGTTCCCTTCTTTGCTTATTCTTATTTAATATACACGAAATCTAAGTTTTGCTGAGAAATTCAAAGAACACTCAGTTTATAATTTCAAACAGCTATTAAAAGATGCACTGTAGATGTAGAAGCAAATCTGGCAATAACAGTTTAGTTGTCCTAAATGTTTTAAAACACAAAGAAGGAATGACTCTTTATTAACTAACTACTACTGGGAGGCAAGTATTATTTCTGTTTCCCTTTCTACAAAGCTGCTGGCAATCTAGCACAACATAAAATACAGTTTCTTCAGCTACAGGGAGGATTATTTTGTTTTCCTGCCTTCTAGTGTTAAATTTGTATAGGGGAGTTAACTACTCCCTAACAGTAAAGCAAATAAGAGGGCATACATTATATAGATATTTAACACAAACACCTCTATCAAAGCTTTTCCTTTTCTACTTTTAAAGGTATTATGCCATTCAAAGGGGTGAAAAAGAACAACTACACTTTTAACTCCACATAACATTAAGATTTAGTTTATCTACAGCATTTTGAGAAAGAGAATCAAAGTAATTTTCCTGTATCAGAATGTCCTTGTTCTGGTAATTCAAGTATGTTACTGTCATCCTTAACATTCTAGAGGTTAAGTGTGTACCTACCACTAAAACTAAGCTTGAGGGTTTGTTATTTTAGTTAAAAGAAACAAAAAACAAACAAACCCAAAAAACCAACCAATCAAAAAAAAAAAAACCCAAACCAAAAAAACCCTTAACATCTGCACTTTGGCTACAAAAATTCCTGCAGCACAATTATTAGACATCAGTGTTGAAGAAAGTAATTCATATATACCAGAAGTGTGAGAAATGAATCTTATCTGCACCAATTCAGGTTTTAACTCTTGCTTTTTTTTTTTTCAGGGATTTTGTGGTGTTTTGTTTCTCTCCTCCCACCTGCTCCTGCCCTGCTCTCTCATTTTAACTTAAATGCTGTACATGTGATTGACTCACTCTTGCCAGATTACATACCCAGAGGCAAGCCCACATACAGAAATTAAAGAGGCAATTCTAACTGTAAAAATAAGCTGCTAAAAAGAAGTTGATTGATACTGCCACCAATTTAACTTAGGTGTTCTGCTGATGACTAAGCTATCAAAAAATATACTTGAAACTCAACGTAGTTTGTAATGCATATGTATTTCTTAGGCTACTAATGAGGAGTGACGATTTCACTCCTGAAGTAAAATTCTTGCTGCACCCTTGCAGGGTGGAATAAGAATCCAGGTTTATCACTATGTAAATGTGATTCTCATGAACTAACATACAATCAGCATTTTGCACAACTGTACTTAAACTGTGACTGGATAACTACCCTTAAAAACAATTCTTAAAAAACGGCAACAGAGAAATAATGATGAGTTTATAAAAAATGCTGCTCCAAGATTTCAGGTGTGCAGAGCTGTAAGTTTACTTCAGAATAAAACACAGACATAGAGGAGAATCAAAACTTTTAGAGTTGTACTTGACCATATATTTGGACAAAGCAGAATTACACTGCATATAACAAACAGTAAAATTTCTTAAAAGTTGTTACAAATATTTTACTTTCTACCTGTACGATCATTAACATAGTTTACTATATCATGATTTTTTTCTAAAGGCTTAAAACGAAAACTATCTCTCTAAACTACTTTCCAACAGTAAAATTTAAGTAAAATGCTTACATTCATTTGACAACAAAAAAACATATTAAAAATGTTGTGTGGGTGGTGCAAGAGCTGGTCTTTCAGCTACAACTTTCTTCTGGATTATTCCTGTGGAAAGAAAGAAAACAAACAGTCTTGTTGTAAACTGTTCATAATCAAACTCCAAAACCTTTAAAGCAATCCCTACATGCATCCAATTACTTGGCATAGTGCAAGATGAACTGTCTAATCTGCAATTCACTGAATTATTTACCTTTTCCTCTTTGCGTCTGTCCTTTTCTTCATTATTCTCAATTGTTTCTTCCTCATCTTCCACAATCCCATCCCCTTGATATTTGTCATGTGTCCACTTCGGACTGCTACCTGACTTTTTGAAGTTAAAACGCCCTCTGCCACGCTGGAAAGTACCACGGCCTCTTCCTCTTTTGGCCCAATAATCCACACCATCGTCTCTGTCATCATGCTACAATAACACCAAAAAAGGGTAAGGTTAGACACCTCTTAAATGTACCCCATAATGTTAGTACACTATAGCAAATGTATAAAACAAAGTAACTGTTAAAAAGTTCTCTTCAGATTGTAATTATTCTTACAAGGCATAATGCTGTAACTAAAACCACAACAGAATTGTCTGAAGAGCCCTTATTCACTGTGGGTTTACTCAAATGTTAGTAACAAATCACTTGTCTGTAACTTACACTCAGTCAGAATTAAGAATTACTAGTTTTGAGGAGAAAAAACTGTTGCTTTAAAAGAAGCTCTAGGAAAGTGCTAAGGTTACTTTAGCACAGAGGGAGTTCATTATACTTCATAAGAAGAGGTAACTGAAGGCAGTTTTCAGGAAACCAGCCCCACCTGCACAACACAGGGCAAATTAAGTCCAAACTGTTTAAGCCTAATGTTACCAAACAATAGCTGAGTTTCTCTGGTTAATAAGCCTAAAATTTGCTGTCTTGCTACCAAATACAGCCTTCTATAGTTTGGTACGTTCTCACAATCATTTCACACACTGCAAGAAATCTACAAACCATTATTTAATATAAAAAATGTTTCTATTTAGAAAGGTGAGGTACACTTGCTTCAACATATGGTTTTTTTAACTTGTGATTTGGAAAGAAGTCAGAACTATTAAACACCTATCACACCCATAAAATGCAGTTTAACTACACCGAAATAGTTGAAGGGTGGCTTATTTAATTCAAAATATTTTTAGATATTCAAGTTTAATAGCTACAATTGATTGTTCTAATATCATGAATAGATTATCACATCTCTGTTTACAAATCACAAAAGTTTAGATATGTCTAGGAAGACAGAACTCCTTAAAGAAATATCTGAATTGTGACTGCATTATTTCTTAATTACCTGTTAACATATTTGTGACAAGCTCTAATGCTACAGGAGAAGGTCTTAATTACTTATCATTTTTCAATGATGAAACAATATCCTCCAAAGTTTGCGTTGTTATGGAAATAACTGTAGCAGAGGCCATACAGTCAGTGTACTGCACTACTTAGAGTGGTTACATCAAGGGTCCTCCTTTGGTAATCCAGATGGGAAAAAGGCATCAAAACTGTGGTGATTTTCTTATGACTATCACACTACTCAGAGCAGAAAACTGCTCATAACAGAGTCTGCCTATGAAAATCCAAAAATACTGTCAGCTTTTCCTGATCTATCACTTCTGTAGACTTCCAGACCAATCTAAGACAAATCTCAAATGTCACACAGACGTAAATCCAGGAAAACATAGCAAAAGCCTTTTTGGTTTAAAGTTGGGTTTTAATAAATTTTGTCTGAACCTGCCTTCTTCCCCACTCCCTGACAAAAATTTTGGAGATCAACTCCATGTCAGGCCTCAGTTACTGCCAGCCTGCTGCAGAAAGATGAAAGATAAGCAGAACCAACCACTACAGCCCCCCTGATACTCTCGCAGTTACTCCAGTCCCTGTCCATACATGCATGCTACTTCTACACTTGTAGGAAGTTTGAAAAAAAAAAAAAAAAGCATGCATAAGACATCAAGTTCTCCACACCCACCAAGAAGTATTTCTTGCTTTTTGGGGTATATTCAGGATCCCATTCCTCTTCCTTCGGTCTCTTCTGAAAAGTAGTATTTGAGTTGCTGGGACCAGTATTTGTTCCAGCAAAGACTCCTCTGGCTCTTCCTCTGCCCCTAATTCGAAACTGATTAACCAAGATGTCATTTAATCCATTTACATAACATCACAAAGTAGAGTTCAAGCTCTCTATTACTGAAAATACTTTCTGTGCTTAATTACAGTATCTGCAACTGGAAAGACCATTTTCAAATTCACATACTACCTTAAGTAATATATTCAAGCATTCATTTTGAAATAATAATTCTATTAAACTTAATCGAAACACATTTGAGTTCTTGGCATAAGTTCATCCACAACCACTAAAAAGAAATTTGACTGCTAGTAAACCAGTGTGTTGGAACAAAAGGTCACAAGAAGCTTCTGAAGCTGTTCACAGACAAAAAACCAGGAGGAAAGCTAGACTGAAACAAGGACAAAACTGTTAGGGGGAAAAGAAAGGTATTTATGGAGTGAATTGAATAATTTATGAAAAGGTGATTCTGGAATACATACTAACAGTGCAGTTTTCACAGGAGTATACCCACTGTGTGTTACTCAAGCATTTTAAACTGAGATTCAAGAATGTACTTTAGGCCAAATTACATTTCAAATGAGTAAATTCTTTACTCAGAAAAAAGTCAATAGTATGGACTGTGCAGAGCAGCAATGCTTAAAGTGGAAAAGAGTGTTTTAAATATTCTTTATAATGAATTACTGAGGTTTTAAAATGCTAGGCTAGAAAGCCTCACACCAAAACCCACCCTTAACTCAGAATACGTAAGTAGTAATATATACAGTTATCTCAGCATGTAAATTCTCAGCTTGTATAAAACATTAAATGAGTTTATATTCTTTATCAAAGGGGAGAAGAAAGGTTAGTTTGGGAAATCAGACTGCTAAAAACTGCAGTTACTAGAGAACACAATTTCCAAAAGTAACCTACTTAAAAATACAGAACTGCATCTTCAGAGTAATAGTACAAAATACAACTGGAAGCTAATTTATTTGTTAAAAATAAGCATAAACATAGATTAAAAATGTATGCAATTACTGAACTCAAAAGGGAAGTACTATGCATACTTAGTTCCACAAAGCTCTGAAACTTCTAATTCAGAAATTGTACTGGACAGATTTAAAATTACTCTGAAATCAAACAGACTGTAAAACAATCCACAGAAGGCTCATAAGACCTATCCAATACTCTGGAGGGAAAAGAAAAAAAAAACCCAAACAAAAAATTGTTTGGAGAATCATTTGGAAAGCAATAGACTAACTGTACAACAGAGGAAATAAGACATGCTTTGTTTCCAACAGCTTTACAAAATTAGGGCACAACAAACAGTAACCTGGGGGAAAGGGCAGGCGGCAGACAGAATTATGAGAGGATTAAAAAGGAGAAAAAAAAGGTACCAGCATTTCCTGGTATTCTGTCCTGTGATCAGATTCCCTTTAAGAAAAACATCTACAGTTTTCCTCACCATTTTATTAATCCTTCCCCCTACCAAATCATCTTTCAGGACATAAAATCTACTATGGTGTTATCTTTATGGGCTTGCTTATTAGAAAGACCACCACAAAAAAAGACAGGAGTATATTTTCTATATAGAACTCTCTTTGAACAGAGCTGCTACACACAATTCTTTCAGATATGGATACTAATGACATCGCCAATGAAAAATTCTACTTATTGTTATTTCTGTGTCCATATTTCAAAACAATTCATGATCCTTATGGATGGGACGCCTAGAATCCAACAGAATTGTGTACCAGCCAAAGTTAGTGAAAAACCATTGCTGACTTAACATTAGTTGGCTGGATAGGGGAGATGTTACATTCTCCAAAGCTTGCTGTAAGGAGAAAGATTCAAAACCAAAGGATTTTATTTACTCCAAAAGCAAAGGAGTATTCACTGGAATGCAGCCACTATTAGCCTGTATTTACAAACACATTCCTACGCTATCTAGTCTGTGTTTTTTGATACCATCCAAGATATATCTCTAAAGAGGAGATCTGAGTCAGAAGTTGGCCTATTTAGGTTCACCTGCTCCGACACTTTGTTCCAAAAGCCTGTGTATGACCATGTATGTTGTTAGGTAACATTAACCTGTTATCACTGCATAGACCAAATTGGCAGTCACCAGCAATTAAATGAGTAGAAATCAATTAACGTTCCTGTTCCCATCCACCTCAATTGCAGGTAAAGTAGCACCTCTTTCACAATACATACAATCTGGTTTGTATGAAGCAGGAAGGCTTCAATGAATTACAAGTTTTCTCACACTAAATTTCCTCAAGAGGAGATGGAGTTTTAAGCTCTCTTTTTTTTAA
>VWZV01008362.1:10080-21092 GCA_013397155.1 Irena cyanogastra
CCCTGCCCCCCCCCCTCAATCTGAACCTCTGTAGGGAGCTGGCGAACAGCAGCACACAGTCATCACAGAGGGGTTTCCAGGGCGGGATTGCAACCTTGCATATAGCCAGCTACAACTTTATTTTCTTTACCTCCCATCCCCCGCCTTTTTTTTTTTTGTCAGAGAAAGGGGAAAGGTAGAGGGAGGGAAAATTGTATTTGCCTCCTTTGCTAACCATAATTGAATTAAAGTTGTAAAATGCCTGGGAGTTTAACACTGACCGGGCAGGTTTTCAATAGGTTGTCATTGTGGTTTTTTTTTTTTTCTTCTCCGAAGAACTGTTGGTTAATGGATGAATGGATCTGATCGAACTGAGAGAAAATATGCTAGATACATGCCTTTGAGTAAGATTTCTGCTGCCTTTATGCAGTGAAGCCTTTTTGCTTTGAGTAATTGCAATCCAGTTGACGTCTGGTCAGAATTAGAGAGATTCACGGAGACTTCCGATTTCTTGCTGCATGATTGCCTTTGCTGCAAGTGCTAGTTTTGCAGCCTTGAACCTGATGCCACAGGAGATGTCTTGCAGTACTGAGACTTCTCATTTTTTAGGATGCGTTCCTCCAAACCAGAGTTGTGTCATGAGGATTGGAGCTCTGAGGTGGATGATAGAAAATGCAAGCCTGGTCCAAGATCCCAGTATTTAAACCTGATGATTTATTAGTCATCCCCTACCGACACACAAAATGCATTTATTTTCCCTAGTCATATTGCTTTTAGACTAGTAGAAGTAGAAGAAAGCCACGAGGAGTCAGAAAGACGGCAAAAAAGCAACGGATTTGTTTCCAGCTAGGTGGAATTCGGACGTTAAATTACTGACGTAGGTCAATGGTAGGGTTTCCCTTCTACCCTCCTTGGCTTTTAATCAGCTTGGGTGTCTTCTCCCCTAAAGGATGAAGAGCACTGACAGCCATCGCTGCTCATAATCAGTAACTCTGATGTTTGGAGTGTTGGCAATGAAATATTTTCATGAGACCTATTTAGATCTCTCCACTTCTACCAGGCTAGTTTTGCAGAACATTGGGAATAAGCGCTATGTCAGATATGGATGAGACTCCGAAGATGACCTGCATGTTTTACATTTTTCACAAATTTTGGGTGAGTGGTTAAAACATTTCTTTTGAGAGTATGTATGTGTGTGTGTGTGTGTGTGAGAGAGAGAACAGGAGACTTCTGCTTGAAATGAGCTCTGTTACATTGTGCATAACTCGGGAGGGGATCAAATACCAATTAATATTATTTGCTTTTGTAAAGATACACAATTTCTGTAATTGAAGACAGCTGTTAAGTGCACTGAAGTAGGATGTTAATGTATTTAATCTCGTTACAGAAGAATTCCTGCACAAAAGTCATATGGGGGTGCGCGCGTGTGTGCATGTGTGTGTGTGTGTGTGCGCGCGTGTGTGCATGTCTGTGTGGGTGGGTGTGTGCTTTGTAAGTGTATAGCTAGGGAAAAAAACACCAGCATTAAAGAGTTTTAAGAGATGTGTGATGTGGAGAATGTGTCAGTATTCCCTCTGTTGAATTAAGATGCCATTTTCAGCACTGAGCATTTTTCTTTGGATTCCTACCATGGTATTTCCACCACCGGTTAAAAATCAAGGTAAAAGGAGGGGAAGACCTTGGTGCACTGGTTCAACAGGGAGGTTCTGAAGGAAAGAAGGAGCTGGGTGATAGAGGAGGTGGGAAACCTCGTAAAATGGTGTTTCTTTTCTCTTAAATTAGAAACGTGAAACTGAACTGACAGCCATTTTATGTATATTTATGGGGCTAGTTGTGAAAAGGAAATCCAAAGAAGCATTGTAATTCACCCCACACTAACACAACCAGAGCAATTCTTACTGTGACCTCACCTTTTTAGACACCACAGGCATTTGACTCACAAGGAGTTGCCTATCAACCCTTTAATCAAGGCATGTCATCCAGTTTCCAAAAGTGTGGGAATTAGAAGTGACAGGAGGTGTTTTTTTTTTGATTGGTGAACAGTCCATTCTCTACCCTACTGAAGACATATATAAACTTTGTTTCCATTTCAAATGTTGTGGGGCTACCCTATTATGCTACTTTTTTTTCTCCTTATCCTTACAGGAAATAAAATGTATGCTTGCTGCTCTACAGTAACTTTGGAACAGGACCTCAACAAAAAAATGCATATCTGGATGCTGCAGACGATCGCATTTGCTTTAACATCACTAGTCCTTTCCTGGGCAGAAAGCATCGAGTATTATGGGGAAATCTGTGATAATGCGTGTCCTTGTGAGGAGAAGGACAGCATCTTAACAGTGAGCTGTGAGAACAGAGGGATCATCAGCCTTTTTGAGATCAGCCCACCAAGGTTCCCTGTTTACCACCTCTTGTTGTCTGGGAACCTTTTGAACAGGCTGTACCCAAACCAATTTGTCAATTACACGGGGGCTTCGATTTTGCATCTGGGGAGCAATGACATACAAGACATCGAAACTGGGGCCTTTCATGGTCTGAGAGGTTTAAGGAGGCTGCACTTGAACAATAACAAGTTGGAACTTTTACGGGATGACACTTTCCTTGGGCTAGAGAGTTTGGAATACCTACAAGTCGATTATAATTATATTAGTGTCATTGAACCCAATGCCTTCAGCAAACTGCATTTGTTGCAGGTGCTGATTCTCAATGATAACCTCCTCTCCAGTTTGCCCAACAACCTTTTCCGTTTTGTGCCCTTAACTCACCTGGACCTGAGGGGTAACCGGTTGAAGCTGTTGCCCTATGTGGGCCTCCTGCAGCACATGGATAAAGTGGTGGAGCTGCAGCTGGAGGAAAACCCCTGGAATTGCTCTTGTGAGTTGATTGCTCTAAAGGATTGGCTGGACAGTATCTCATACTCCGCTCTGGTGGGAGATGTGGTTTGCGAGACCCCTTTCCGCTTACATGGTCGAGACTTGGATGAAGTTTCTAAGCAGGAGCTTTGCCCCAGGAGGCTCATCTCTGATTATGAAATGAGACCTCAGACACCATTGAGCACTACAGGGTATTTCCACACTACCCCGGCCTCAGTCAACTCTGTGGCCACTTCTTCTTCAGCTGTTTACAAATCTCCTTTGAAGCCCCCCAAAGGGACCCGCCAACCCAACAAGACAAGGGTGCGCCCCACCTCCCGCCTGCCCTCAAAAGACCTGGGATACAGCAACTATGGCCCCAGCATTGCCTACCAGACCAAATCCCCGGTGCCTTTGGAGTGCCCCACTGCCTGCACTTGCAACTTGCAGATTTCTGACCTGGGCCTCAATGTCAATTGTCAGGAGAGGAAGATTGAGAGCATTTCTGAACTGCAGCCCAAACCCTATAATCCTAAGAAGATGTATTTGACAGAAAACTACATTGCGCTGGTACGCAGGGCAGATTTTGTGGATGCCACTGGGCTGGATTTGCTGCATCTGGGCAATAATCGGATCTCGGTCATTCAGGACCGGGCTTTTGGGGATTTAACTAATTTGCGAAGGCTGTACCTGAATGGGAACCGGATCGAGCGGCTGAGCCCAGAGCTGTTCTATGGGCTGCAAAGCCTGCAGTACCTCTTCCTGCAGTACAACGTCATCCGGGAGATAGAGGCAGGCACCTTTGAATCTGTCCCCAACCTTCAGCTCTTGTTTTTGAACAACAATCTGCTGAGGTCTTTGCCAGGGAACATTTTTTCTGGTCTGTCTCTCTACAGGCTGAGCCTGCGGAGCAACCACTTCTCCTATCTGCCGGTGAGCGGGGTGCTGGACCAGCTGAAATCTCTGCTGCAGATCGACCTGCACGAGAACCCCTGGGACTGCACCTGCGACGTGGTGGGCATGAAGCTGTGGCTGGAACAGCTCAACACCGGTGTCCTGGTGGACCAGGTTATCTGCGAGTCCCCTAAGAAGTTTGCCCAGAGCGACATGCGGGCCGTCCGGGCGGAGCTGCTGTGCCCCGACTACTCGGACATCGTCGTCTCCACGCCCACGCCGTCCCCGGGCCAGCTGCCAGCCAGGACCACCCCCTCCTCCTCCACCGTGCGCCTCAATGGCACGGCGGCGGCGGGGGGCGGCTCCGCGCCCGCGGGCGGCGCCGGCGGCGGCAGCTCCTCGGTGCCGCTCTCGGTGCTGATCCTCAGCCTGCTGCTCGTCTTCATCATGTCCGTCTTCGTGGCGGCGGGGCTCTTCGTCCTGGTGATGAAGCGGCGCAAGAAGGGCCAGGGCGACCACGCCAGCGCCAACAACTCCGACGTGAGCTCCTTCAACATGCAGTACAGCGTCTACAGCGGCGGCGGCCACCACCACCACCCCCACCTCCAGCAGCACCCGCCCCACCGCGGCGGAGGCAGCGGCGGCGGTGGGGGCGCGGCGCTGCCCAAGGTGAAGACCCCCGCGGGCCACGTCTACGAGTACATCCCGCACCCCCTGGGCCATATGTGCAAAAACCCCATCTACCGCTCCCGGGAAGGCAACTCGGGCGAGGATTACAAAGACCTTCACGAGCTCAAGGTCACCTACAGCAGCCACCCCCTGCCACCCGGGGGGGGCGCGCCGCCGCCCCCGCCACCTGCAGCGCCCGGCGGGGAGGATGCGCCGGCGCGCAGCCCCGCGTACAGCGTGAGCACCATCGAGCCGCGGGAGGAGCTGCTCTCGCCGGTGCAAGACGCCGATCGCTTTTACAGGGGCATTTTGGAGCCCGACAAACACTCCCCCTCCACGCTGGGTACACCCGGCTCCACCCTCCCCGACTACCCCAAGCTCCCCGCCGCCTACACGTACTCCCCCAACTATGACCTTAGGCGTGCCCACCAGTACTTGCACCCGGGGCCGGGGGACGCCAGGCTCCGGGAGACGGTGCTCTACAGCCCCCCGAGTACTGTCTATGTAGAGCCCAACAGGAACGAGTATCTGGAGCTAAAAGCAAAACTAAACGCAGAGCCGGACTACCTCGAAGTGCTGGAAAAACAGACCACATTCAGCCAGTTCTGAGAAACAGCCCCCCCGCCCCCGTCCCCTCGCCAGTCTCAGCAGCTCCTTCTCTAGAGTGTTTGTATTTAACAACCACACGCAAAACAAAGAAACCTAAATGCTGACCTCCCTACACACACACCTCGCCCCCCTCCTCTTTCCCCCCCCTTTAATTCATTTTATTGTAGGGTGAAGTGCCTTGGCACAGGACTTTTCAGCTTCGGGGAATGATTCTGAAAGGGTGTGCTGTTCAGTTTGTTTGTTTTTTGTTTTTTTTTTTTCTCTGTTACTGCATTTGGCTGTTGGAAACCACCTATTGTGTAAAATGGGCACAACACTGGCATTGTGCGGGTGTCCATGTGTGTTTGGGGAAGGTGGCAGGAGGTTTCATGGTTTCTTGTCAGGTCACATTCAGGTCGTGCTTTTTTTTTTTTTTAATGGGTTGGGTTTCTTTTCATTTTTTTTTTCTTTTTTTTAACAGACATTCTTTATTTTAGTTTTCTCTCTGATTGAAGAGTACGGCGCACATTTTCCCCTTTTAGCCATGGGTGAGTCTAAATGGCTTTTATGGAGAGATTAGCACACCCCGACTTTAATACAAGGTTTCCTTTTTTTAAGGATGTGTTTGTATACTTTCTGGACTTTTGAATTAAAAAAAATATATATATTATGATCTTTAAAGGGATCACTGTAGATGTGGACAAATCATTAAAGAGTGCAGAGATATATGATCCATAACTGGTTAGTGAAAATAACTTATTGATGAAATATAAAAAATATTTTATTGTAGCACCTATTTTTATATGCACATTAGCATTTCTCTTTCCTTCACTATTTTAGGGCCTAATCTTGCAAATTTTTAACTCACTTGAGTGTCTCTATTTGTGAAAGAAGTCCCAGCTTAGGCCTTCATCCTGCAGGCACTTAAGCACATGAACAACTTTACTAATGTGTGTAGTTCTGGAGACTCACTCATTGAGCAAAGTTAGTCAAAAGCCCCAAAAAATTAGGATAGAGGATGCAGAATTCTTCTTACAACTAAAAATACTGGAATGTTTGAGTGTTCCTTTTTTTCTTTTTTGTCTTTTTCAGGATGGGGTCCAAAGGTTGTGGATTGCTTTAAAGTATTGCACTACAGTAAGAGCTTTTTCCCCAAATCTGATATAGTATCAGAAAGACCTTTTAAATCTCTATAGATAATGCCAGTTATGACCAAATCTTAACAGACAATCTGAGACATGAAATCTGATCACAATAGGAAAAAAAATCATGTTTCTCTATTGAAAAAATGTGTCTTTTAGCAACCTCCTGCTCAGGAGTCTGGTTGGGCAAACTAGTGAGGGACATGTAGAAGGCATTCATTTTATCAGTAAAAAAAAGTTTCATTTTTGATTTGTCGGTCTCATTTTTTTCTTTTTTTAAATTTTGTATTAGTTAACCAAAATATAATGATTTTGCAACTGTTGTAGCCAGTTTATGATTGTTTAGTCGAGTACAATTGCACTTGTACAGCTCCACGTGTTTACTGGCATCCTGAAAGACCAAATGATGGACTGTACACATCTCTATAAAATGTCTTTACCCCTTTGGGCAGCAGGCAATGGCAAGGATATTCATAAACACAACATCACTGTAAGATGGGACAGCTGATGTCTCATGTGTATCCCAGCACATGTGATTTTTTAATAGTTTCTGAATAAACACTTGGTAAATATTTCAAATGTAAGATCCTGAAGTAATGAGTATCTGAACTTTAAAATTTCTGGCCAAAACAATCTGTTTGTACATTGGATTTTCTTTACTAGCATTTAAGGCTCATCAAAAAGACCTAATGTTTCTAGACAAAACATAATGTGTTCTCTGTTTTTGAAACATGACATGTTGATTACCAGCATATATAACATGGGTCAGAAAGCAACACAGGGATATGTGTTTCAACAACATATTGACTAGGATAGTTTTATATTTACATTTTGTTTCCTTACTGAGGTGTTCTTTAATATATGGAGCAGGGTAAGTGATATTTCACATGTATTTTTTTCCTTCATTAGGCTATTATATTTAATATTGTTTCCAGAGTTGCTCACTAGTACATCTTCTATTGCAAAAGGGCTCTGTTCTATTCTGCTTTTCCTACCCATGTACAATCTGTCACTTTCTACAAAAACAAAGCTGTATAACTGGTATGCTCAAGAAAAAATGTTTTCTTGGCGTGTGTTCTTCCCTCTATGCCACCCACACTGAGCAAAAGCAAAAAAAAAAATCAAAAAACAAGCATGACTGTATTTAGCTTCGACAGTTTAGTAAGCTGAGTGTTATTTCAGTTTGAAATGCAGAGTTGAGGAGTGTTCTTTTGTCACAAGAGACATAACAAATGGCTATTCTGTTCACTGCTCTCCATCTCCTGCAGACTTCCCATTGACACCAGTGAGAGATGTGTGTGGCTGCCTGAGGTGCAGTTTTGGAGCCCTAACTTTGAATTGCTGCCTTTATAACTATTGCTGAAACCAGTGGCCTGGTTCTTCTTCCATTTAAGCTCAGTAGAGGCATGATGTTGTTAAGTGGGTATAAGTAAGAAAATTTTCAGCCTCGCTGACTTTGCCAGAGAAAGGCTAGCTCAGAAAGGATTGAAGGAGAAGCTCCTGCAAACTTTGTGTCTGTTCATGTGTATATATATATCTTTCCTGTGTGATTCTAAGCTCATGCTTATGACTTTGCATAGGTGTCAGTACAAACACAGGATGAGGTCCTTTATGTGAAAGGTACATTTTGCATGGCATTCTGCCACAAAGAGGCAGCATCCACAAATGAGTAAATGAGCAGGAATTGCATGGATTTGTAAGAAATAGCTGAAAGAAATCCCTTGACATTCTGTTTGTGTTTGCATTCTGACTCTGCCGTTTCTGAGGTCGGTAGTACTGCTGTTTCCACGTGTTCTACATGCATTTAATAACTGCTAATGAAGGATTTTTCTAATGGTCTACACTACAACCAGAACAATTAATTTAAATCTTTTCGACAACTGACCTTCAGTAGAAAAACACATAGTATTGCTTGCATTACTGGAGAAAAAGATTAAATGGCATCAATTACCTACAGAAAGTGCATTCCTGAAGATAAATCCTTGAAAAATAATGCAGAATGAAAAATAATACTCTTTAGTCAGTAGTCATCCTGAAACATATCTGAAAGGGCTATTTGTGAATGAGGACTTCAGTGGAAATAGGAGTTGCCACTCAGTGGCTAAAATGATATATCATCTGTGGATAATTATTGTAACAAAAAGTAGATGGGAATAGAAATTGGCAAAGGGAGATATGCCTCTGATTCAAAAAGAGGATAAGAGATAAAATAGTTTGTTTGAAGAAAAAACTACTCTATTTTGAGGATTCTGGATATTATTTTAGGTTGGTTATCAGGCTGGTTTCGGTCAGTTGTTAAAATGATATTCCCCTCTTTTTTGTGTGTGTGTTTTGACAAGTAATGTTGAGCTTACTGAATCTCTCATGTGGCCTCACATTTTATTTCAAAAGTGCATACATGCATGAAATTCTGTGATGAACAAAAAAAAAGAAGTGGAAGAGAATCCTGGTTTCTCAATGTAATTATTGGAAACAAAACCTGAGTGAGACTTCCCTTCCCTTCCCTTCCCTTCCCTTCCCTTCCCTTCCCTTCCCTTCCCTTNAAACATGTTCAGTTGATTCTGCATACTGCAATATTTAATTTCTTAATGTTTTCCTATGTTCTAACTTTTTTATAAAGTTTATAGATATTTCTTAGAGGAATTCCTTTTAGGAAAATGGATATAGTGGTACCTTTTCTCATATCACATAGTAATTTAGTTATTATTTAGTAATTAAAGTAATTTTTTTAAATGGTAAAAGAGCATAAGAATGAGCTTGTGACCCATGGTGAACACAATGTAGAAGATATATCTGGAAAGGCAGGAATAGCTAATTGTGATTGTTAGAAAATGTGAAGGCAAGATCCTGTTTTTGTAGGTTGTTTGTATCTCTATTTAGCTGGAGCTAAAATGTCTGACCAGCATGTTGTTTCTTACAGAAACTTAAGAGTCTGTTTAATGCATATGGTTCCCTCTCAGGGGGCTGAGTCCATTAAGGCACTACATCCTGAAGGACAGGGTAAACAAGAACTCCTTCATTTTTAGAGGGCAGGTTCTTTATATTGCTCAGTGTCTCCAGGGAACCTGAATAGCCTTTCATTAGGTTAAAGACTGGCATACTGAATTACAGCGTCTCCAAACCAGAGAAGGAGGCTGAAATCTTTTGCTGTCTTATGCAGAACTGAGAATGCTATTGGCACTACTGGCATTAAACAAGAAAAATGGGGAGAGAAGAGGAAGTGAATGGCAGACACAATTCCATAGCTGTCAGCCTTCAAACAGTCGTCACATTTCTATTGATTATTTGATTGTAGGGAACTTGTACCTCTATTCTGCAGCATCCACTTACCCTGGAAAATGTAGGACCTCAAGCTAAGGAGTGACAAGAGGATGGAGGAGTAGATGAGTGAGGCATTTCTGTGAGAGAAGTGGGCAGGATAGCAGCACTCTGAATGGGGCAGCCACACTATTTGTTTTTCTCAACCCTTCTAAGAAGCTTTGCAATGTGTTTTGCTGAAAAGAGAGCACACAGATCTCCTTACAGTCCAGCAATGCTGTCTTACATATTTGTGATTTTTGTATTTATGTATAAATAGTATCCTAATATTACAAGTTTTTGCATTTTTTTTCTGTTCATTATTCAGCTACATTTCAGAATATCTAGCAGTACGATGATACTCCAGAAATACTAAGCACTGTTATGCTTTAGAATAATTGTTTATTCTTGAAACACTGAACAGAACAGAGATGGGGCAGAAAAAAAAGGCATATTTAGGTCCTAGGAACAAGAGGCGTCTAGTTAATTGAATATACAAAGAAATAAAGTGTAATGAAGTTTGTAATTAAATGGTTATCAAATTAACTATTTAACTTACAGCTAATGGGCCACATTTTGCTTCTAGTTGTGTAAGTACTGGATTCCATTGACTTGAGGAGCTTGCAAAACATTTACCTTGCTCTTGTAAGTCTGGCTTTTCGTCATTGAAATAAGCCATTCTCTTAGTATTTCTATTTTGTACAGCAAAAAATTTGAATACAGTAATTACAGACATTAGTAGTTCTGCTGTGTATCTCCAAAATGAATCACATCTATTTCCCATCTGCTGACAAATTAACTGAACACTCATGTGTTCAGTGATATGGCACTGTAAAGTTTATCTTGGGCTCATATTGTCCTGATTATGTGGGAAGTCCAGTTTACATCCACAGATATATATGTGGCTCTTCAGAATGATGAACCATATGAACAGACAGCATACCTCTATTTAATTCTGTGGACTAGGTCCCTATACCTGGAATTAGATTAAATACCTATTGATAAAAATTGTTCCCTTCGTGGTGTTTTTGCCATGGAAGATGCAACTAATTTTGCTGCAATTTTGCAGGCTTATATTTACAGTATTTTTAAATTTTGCAGAAAACTATAGACCATGTCAAACATAAATTATTTTTTTTTGGCTGGACACATGATTAGTATTTGTATTTCATGACATGGTTCTGGGTGATCTTCCAAAAATGTCCAGGCTGGGATAAGATAAAATATTGAAATAATTATTGTGTAGTTCAATATTTAATGTAATAAAATACTTTTTTCATGATTTCAACAGTATATCTGATTTTGTGAACACTAGATTATTAACATATTTGGTAATTTTGTACCAATTCTATGGCAAAAAGTTTATGTTTATATTTGAGGAAGGGGAAAAAGTATGAGATTGCATTTGTCAGATGTCATATCAACTTTATTCAAAAATGCTTAGAGCAAAACCACTGAGTTAAATTCTTTAAACTTGAAAGGTAAAAGTCTAGTCCAATTTTTGAATTTCTGGAAATAGTGTTTAATTACCAATTAGATTATTATTTTAACCATCTCTATTTTTTTACTATCTGTACTTGAAAAAATAAAG